>JAQFVV010007263.1:0-118741 GCA_028023455.1 Epiperipatus broadwayi | reverse complement strand
ATATATATACCAAAAATCACAGAATGAGGCCATTTACAACACAGCAGCCACAAACAATAGCATCAATTTCTATGCTATAAAGCACAGAAAAGATGCCAATTAGTGGTGGCCAACCTGTTTTAGTGTTACACAGTTTATCCCAATGCTCATAGCTCAATGTTCACTACAGTATCATGTGAGTGTCTGGACTTTAGCCTTCCACAACTCTCAAATATGCATGTCAAAGGAATTAGCTTACAAGTCATTTGACCTACTACTACCTCCAAACAATTGTCCATCCATCGCCATGCTTCCCTACTCAATGTTGAACCTTCCAATCAATTTTAAAAGGGTAGTTCCAAACAAGATTTCAACAAGCTTAGGAAAATAGTCACATTTTTACAAGAACACATCCACAACAAATAAAATGGCTGACAGGTCAAAATCAGGCCAACTGCTATCCATAGAATATGGCCTGCATGGTGAACAGAATTGGAACAGAATTGTTGCAATAATGTAGGTCAATGAATAATGTTTTAATTCTTGCAGATGTGAAAAAGAAATAGCCCTCATGCCTATATTGCAGGATTAAGATTTGACTTTTCAGGGCAACTTGGAGTTCAAGCAGGTTTTGAAATTTGTTGCTATCATCAAATTGTTCTCGACTAAATTACAGAAATTGATTAAGGAAATCAAAATAAATTACGCTAAGCCTTTGGACAAAAAAAAAGAAAGATGTATGAGTGTGAAAATTCTCATAGTTCTATCTAGTAAAACCAAAAGTAATTGTCCAAATACCTAATCCATTGATTAATTAATCTTAAAATACCCAACCAAAAAGGCATAATAAAAAAAATCCAAAAAAAGTCAATCAAGTTGGAAGTTATTAATCATTCTTGATAGGTGTGCCATTAATATCCATACATATATTATCCTTCAAAGATAGCGATTGTAAGAAATCAATCAATAAATAAAATTAGTAAATAATTATTTTTTTAATCTTTTTCAAATATGACCCGAAAAAATAAAAGACACTTCAGTAATTAAAGCATTCTCAGTATCATTTTTTAACAATTATGATGTAGTTGTAAAGTCTGTGGGGAGGGGGGGTAGGTTTTGCCACATGGGCAATTCTACTAGAATAGAATATTTGCAATAATGTATGTTTATGTAAAATTGTTCCAATAAATGTTATTAAGAAAATTAATGAATTACATTAACTTGTACAATTTCTCTATATTCTTTCACAAAGAACAGGGTGGGCCCAGTAACATTATATGTATGTGTTTTTTCTTAGCATCAACACCATCAAGTGGCTGACACAATAGAATATAAAAGTACCAAAGCAATTATAACTTAGTAATAATCATGTTTTTATTAATTAATTCATTAAACATCATTTTTTCTTTGTGTTGTTCAGTTTAAATTCAGTTTTTGCATCAACCTGTAACATTTATTTGACAATTATGTTTTCAGTATTTGAATTAAAGTATACAGGCAGTCCTCTACTTTCATACATTATTTTACTTTCATGCAATTCACTATTTTGTATGAAAAACATTGGGAAAAGATGCAGCATTTTGTGAAACTTTTTATCAAGAAAAGAAAGAGAAGAGTGCAATTCAATCATCTCTTGATAAATTTATAAAGAAACAACACATACAAATCAATTAAGTGTTATTTATGTATATTCTAATATACTTCATTAAAAATAATATTTTAAAAACACTTTTTGATGTTTTTTTATTGCTCTATATTTATATATTTCAACTTTTGTACATATTTTAAGAACCAATTAAGTATGAAATTTGAGGACCATCTGTATATTGATTTATTCATGTTGAAAAAAATCCCCAGATGTCAGTATTATACAGAGAATGAAATACAAAAGAATTTGATCAGCAGTTTTTTTTTTTAATTTACTTCACTTGCAAGAGCTCATTATCTTTTATTCAAATCTTGAAAATGAGCATCATATGTTTTCTCTAATTGCTTATATATTTATGATTATTTGGTAAAATGTTGATTAAATATTTGTTTTTTGGTAAGAATGTGATATTTAGTTTTACATTTATTTGAAAATGTTTATCTTTTTTAAAAAATGCAATTCAAGGAAAATATAATAGCAGAAAGCAAGAGATTGTGATGGTTGAAAGAGAATGCCTTTATAATTATCTGCTGAATTTTTTTTAATTATTAATATATGAAATTTTAAATTTCAAAACGTAATTTTATTGATTTATGCATTATTTATTCAATTTATTTGGGTGTTAATAATAGAATTCAAATTAATTTTATTATTGTTTTTTTTTACATTTCCAAAGTAATAAAAGTTATTGTCTGAATTTAAATTTTAATTGTTTTTTTTTACATTTCCAAAGTAGAAATATTATGTTTAAGAACAGTCTAAATTTTACTTTTAAAAATATATATTTATTTACAATGAAAACTTCTACATATAATCAATCATTAAACAAGGTCTAATACCTCTCGTTCTATTGAGAGTTGTAATTATGAATAAGATAATTAATGAAGGTTAGAGTACATCAGTCCAAAAGTGCAGTGTTCAAGTATGGCCATGTGTCTTTGACCATTTTTTTTTGATGAATAGCCTTCATCCCTTTTCTTGATTTTCTCCAAGCTGTTACAAAACAATTGAACTACTTCTGATTCTAATTTTCCAATAATTATTTTACATCTGGTTTACCATAATGAGAATATGGTAAAGATTGCAATTCTTATCTGTCCCAAAATTTTGTAATTTATACGGTTTCGTATTGAGGTGATACAATTCACTCTGATTTAGGAGCAGTCATGGATGCATTTCCTGACTTTGTCAAATCATGTATATGCTCCAATTAGGTTTTCAATTGTTTCATCTTCTCACCCACACAATTGGCATATAGGGTCAATTTTTTTGAAATCCTTTTTATATAAAAGAAACCAATTGGTGGGCAAAGCATCATGAATTAATTTGATTACAATATCGATGAATTTCGGCTCCAATTCCCAGAATTTAGTTCTTGATAAGAGGCTATTGTTAGTTCGATTTAGTTTACTAGGCAAACATTGTAACTCTGGATTCATTACGTAATATACTTCCCATAATCTGATCTTAATTGCAAATGGTAGTTGTTCTGGTGTAGCGAATTTCCTTATGTATTTATTTAACTTCATTATTCAATCCTCCTTTGGTGTAAATTTTAAATTTATATTTATGAGAAATAAATTTAACATTAAAAAAACATAAGAAATAACAAAGGTTAATTCACTTAAATAAAAAGTTGAAAATATAATCCAAACAGCTACTAAAGAATGTCAAAAAATAATAGTTTAATTAATAAAAACATTGTTATTAACAAAATGATGTGCTTAATCTTCGATTTATAAACTGTTGTAATTCTATAGTATCTACTATGAACAATTTACCTGAAAGAATAGACAATTTTTCAAAGGAAGACAGTTAACTCTGATATTTCAATAGGTCCTATTTGAGCTTCAAAAATAAAGTGGCATGACTTCTTAGTCATGTTTTAGCCTATGTTTAATGGTCGGGGAGGAGTCTGTGAACGTATCTGCCATACGAGGGCGCCATCTAGGCATTTCAACCTAGAAAAATTTATATAGTAGGCAGATACGTAAGTTAAGATTCAAAAAAATCTTATATATATATATATATTATTTTGACTGTTTGCCCAATGTCACTAGCTCATAGAGTAGCAGAGATCTAAACATTAATATTTAAAACAATAAAATAAAAGAAGCCACTGCCAGTAATTAACACACAAATAGATTTTATTAACGCACATTTAAAATTGAGGAATAAATTTATTTTAACATTAATAATTTTTTTTTTTAATTTTAAATTCAAATTACTATTTAAATAGACCGCACAGATAGATATTTAAATTATATTTTACTTTAGCATGTCGAGCATAGATAGTCTACATAGATTTTTTTTCACTTAAAAAACTTATCAAAACATTCATTCAATCTCAGACTAAAAGTTCGTAGCCAACCCAATGTCAGCTTCCAGATATATATTTGCAACCAATGCAATATGAAGATGCTAGCATAAAACCACACCGACAGGAATGGGCATCTGACAGCGTGATATTATTTGAAGGAAATGATCCGTGTCTATAACAGGAAAGGGCATCTGTTAGACTAAGGAATCATGTATATAATTTTTTTTTATTTTAAAGAGTTCTACATATGGGGGAAAGCGGTCTTTCTGCCATCTTATAAATCCCTGTCCATAGAGCTAAAAGGGGTCAATGGTGCAGGAAATACATCTGCCACCATTTCAACGATATGACTGCCTCTTTGGGGTCATGCATTCAGTTGGGCACGTTGCCCTGTATGCTAAACATGCTTCACATTACATTAATATAAACACCCATATATCCTTCCACAAGCATTGCCCTAACTATGAAACAAATAGCCTGAAATTAAAATCCCTTAAATTAAACATAAACGAATTTAAACAGTTATTACTCTTTATCCATGCAGCTATCTACACCCAACTTTAATTTAATACATTTTATTTAACAGATAGAAATAAATAACCTAGTTAAACACAAACATAAATAATTAAATAAAAAAAATGGAAATGATTGAAATAGCAAACATATATAAAAACAAATATTTATAATTGATTTAGAGTTCTATTCTTGGTCAGATAAGAGTACATTCATTTATATTACTTTTTTGGGGGGTTGATTACTTATTGACATTATACGATAATTATCTAAAAGAAAGTTCAATTGGCAAAAGTTTATACTTTACAGATTCTGCAGATTCTGAGGTCCATCTTCGTGATCACTTATATAGATTGTTTGTTCTTCCTTTTTAAAAATGAAGCTGCCACTTGCCATTCCTTTTTGGGCCCTAACTGTCATAGGGAGGTCTCAGCTGGTTGTCTGGAAAATTTAATTTTATTGCAGACTTCCACATCATGAAAATCTACAATATAGCTAGTTATAACGACATATTCATAGTCAGCTCTCAGATAACAATTATAATAATAATCTGGCTTTTATATTTTTATTAGTCTCTTATCATCCAATCTTTGGATTCAAACGGCAAGACGTCACTAATCCTCTGTGTTTCAGTTATGGTCCATGCTGTCATTTCTGGTGTTTGCATTGGTCCTTTAATTTCTTTGTACTCCATTCTGACCCTTTAATTTATTTTAAATGCCTCAAGGGCCAGTTTGTTTTTGAACAATCATTTAATTAATAAGACAATCATTTCCATTTTCTAAGATGTTAGAAATCAACATTATTTCTATTTTCAAAAATATCAAATCTTTATATCTTTACTTTGTTACAAAAAAATTACTTTCAAATATTTTTATTTTTTTTTAAATAGTTTTTAAATTTCAGTTTTTAAGTTAAGTTTTTTTTCTTTTTAATAAATCAATTTTTATTTATGATATTTTATTTTAATTTGAAATAATGTGACGGCATATTTTATTCCATTACATATGAGTGCACAAACATTGTTTTCTGAATCTGAAATTTGAAAACTATTGAAACTTAATCTATGTTGAGAACTTTCAGAATTATTGTGTCAATTTCAATTAGAAGATATCTGTTGAGATAATCTATATGAGAAGCCATCATAATCTTGAGAGATTGCCCTAGTATTATATTTATTAATACACCTGGGTATCGTTTTATGTGGTAGATAGGTTCCACAAAAAACCTGCATAAAAAAACTACACAAAAATAGACTTAACTTACCTTGAAAAATGGGGATAGGGGTTGTATTTTTCAGAATTCGCAACAAAGCAAAGCAACAAGAAAAAATTACTTTAAAATTCGCATTAAAAAATAAGCAAATAAAGTATGACTTATAAAAAAATTTCAAATATTTGAAAAAAAAATACAAGACAAACTTTTTTTATTAACTACAGTATTTAATTTTATGTTTTTCATACATATTTTAATTATTACCACTAGCGCTCATTTGTAAACTGATAAGAAATCAGATTCGATGTGATGTGTTGTGATGTATTGTGGCTTCTCCTTAAATGAAGTCAAGAATCTCTCAGCTTTTATGCCCAGAGAAACCTGTTAGCCACTTTATTCATGATGAGATGTATAACTAGCACCATTTTCAGTCTTGTTCTGTGTTAATGGTTTTCTGTTTCTATATTAAAAAAATGAGAATGTACTCAAATCAAAAACATTATACATTATCATTAGAAAGATTATTTTCAGTTTATAAAATCTTCGTTTTTTATTTTAAAAATCTAAAAGATTATTTATTTCTGTTATATATAACAAAATACATTTTAAAAGTTTTAATTTCTTGAATATTTATTGTGATATTTTTATATGTAAGAATAAATCTATTATTATTATTTACTCATTAGTATAAATAGGTTATTTACATACAGCTTAAGGCCATATTCATGTTAGCTGCTAATATAATGTTATATTTTTTAAATTAAAAAAAAAGTATTTCAAGTCAAAATAAGTTAGTAATAATTTAAATTTCTTGATATCTAATAAATATAGTGAAATATGAAAGATACTAAGAAGAAACATGAATTGCATAACTTCAAAATCACATTAAAATAATCCACATAAAATGAGACCCAGATGTATATATTATTTTACACAGTAGAAAGTGCAAGTTAATCAAGCTATGAAAAAGATAATATAGTCAGATCATTTATAAGTCTGGGTATCTCAAGAACATAGCTATATTTTCTTATTAACTGGCCTACTATTTATTATGATGCACACTGCTGGTGGAATCAGTTTTTTAGTCATTTAGAACAGGGCACTAGAATTCTACACAAAAATTCACTGATCCATCGCATCTCATTTACAAAGCAAATTATTAAAAAATCAGAAATTACATTTCTTGTCATTTTAAAGCTTTTATATTAAATTTTTTCCAGGCTTAACTATTTAAGCAAGCATATTGGCAAAGGTAATTTATTCATTTCTCATACAATTAATTAACAATTAATCTAATAAACTTAAAATTAATAGCACACAATGAAAAGTTGATATTAAAGATAAACATTTTATTCTAACAAATTAAAATATTTAAAAGATAAATTATTAAATAAAATTGGAAAACACATACATGCTAATCCATCCAATAACATTAATTAATTAAAATAATTCTTATTACACTCTTCTTCAGTTTTTTCTAGAAAGTTTTTTGAATAATAAATCTGCAAAAATCTCTATCAGGATTTATCATAAGCTTATGGTTTAGATTAGTTTGCAAACAATTTAGTCACAAATTGGGTATTAATAATCTTAGCTTACTGGTAAGATATGCATAGACTGTAGATTACACCATGCATGGTTTTTGGGGGTGTAGAATAAGCTTGTGGCTATTGATTTTAAACAGTTGCTGGTCCATCCTAAGGCTAGACTCAAAAGCTTCTTAGATTTTTCTTTTATGGTGAAAGGTGTCCATGAATGCTCCAATGTCCACACCCACATGAAGACTTCATGCAGTAGGTGAGTAGTAGTCCTGTATATGAGTAGTCTGGGATAAAACATTTTCTCTATCCTGGACACAAAGAAACTGCTAGATAAAAAAAACTACAAATCATTTGAAGTTTTTCTTCCCTTTTTATAGCCTTGGGTCAGTTTTTAGATTTTTGCACATAATCTTTTATCTTTTGATTTATTAACAATACAGTTGATAATCTTGCACATTTTTTATTAGTTTTAAGCCACTAAGTTCTTTTTTATATGCATTATTTCCACCATCTTTAATTAGAGTTAAAAAGATTTTTCTGATGATGATCTTTTACATTTGGAATTTCTTTTTGTTTATCTAGATTGGTAATCTGCGTGTCTTTTTTTTAGCCTTTTTAATTTTAACTTTTATTTTTAATTAAACAGATAATATTAAACATCAAAATGAACTTTCACTGCACGTTATCTAAAAAATAAATTATATTAACTAAAAAAAAAATTAAATTGTGACTTTTGAATGATCTTTAAGTTTAACTTTTTTTAAAAACCTTTTTTTTTAATATTATCAAATACCAATATATTTGAACCATACATATGTAAAACAATTCAATACATATATATGTGTCATATGTTTCTAGCCTAATATGAGTGACCAGACATGTTTTATGTATTTGAAATTTGCATATAATTGAAACTGAATCTATCTTGAGGACTTGCAAAATTACTGTTATGTCTGTCCAGATATTCTATATGAATAGCCATCATAATCTTAAGAAATTCCTATAGTATAAGATTTATATAAATATATATATATATATATATATCTATCTATCTATCTATATATATATATATATATATATATATATAGATAGATAGATAGATAGATATAGATATAGATATATATATATATATATATAGATATAGATATAGATATAGATATTCAGACTTTCAAATTGACACAAATGTGTTTTATAAGTGCTGACTTTTGAGTTAGTATTTTAGATCTAGTTTCTAGAGTCCAAACCCTCGACTGAGGTGAGCCAAAAGCTTGAAACCAATTGGTCTGGAGATAGAGACTTAATGATAAAGATTTTGAATTCTTTCTCTTTTAGCACTTATAAAAATAAAGCTTGTTTAGAGCTATTGGTAAGCTCCATCTAGTGATCATTTAAATGCAAGCTTAAAAGCAAGTTACAAAATTTATGACTTGTTTTAATATATATATATATATATATATATATATATATATATATATATATTATGAGTGCCCAAACATTGCTTTCTGTATTTAAAATTTGGAAATTATTGAAACTGAATCTATGTTGACAACTTTCAGAATTATTGAATCATTTCCAACCAGAACATGATATCCAGATAATCTATATGAGAAGTTATCATAATCTTGAGAGATTTCCATGGTATATAATTTGTTCATATTAAATAGTAAAATTGGCTAATGAATTTATATGTGTGTAGAGTATAGATATATATATATATATGTATATATATATATATATATATATATATATATATTGTAACCATATATTTTAGTATAAAATATATTAATTGATGTAACTAGTATAAAAATTTCTCTTTCTTCTTTTGGTGATTTGATTGGCTTGATTTGCACTTTGAACAGATTACTCTCTTATATTATTTTAATAAATTTAAATTTGCTTCTTTCCATATACTAACTCATATCAAAATGTTTAACTTTTTAAAAATTTGACAACACATTAAAATTTGGTAAAATATTATTAAAAATAATATTTTATTTTTATTTGTTTAAAATGATCTTAAATTATTATTTCCATTGAATTAAAAAACCATTTGTTCAATTAAAATTAATTATTAAAAATAAATACAGTAATTACGTATGCGTCTCAATGTAATAAAAGAAAAGAGCGCGAATTTAAGAGGAGATCGTCTGTTAGTTTGCTTTTGGAGGGAGAAAGAAAAGAAAATGGTAAAGGCAAATGGTGTAAATTTGATAAGCTTATTTTAAAATAGTTAATAAGTAAACGGATTACCACAAAATTTGCTATAAACGTAAAAATAACCTAGTGGTATTTAATTAAGATGAATTGCTAAATTTAAAAAGTCTGTTCAAGTCGGCTGGCCAAGTGGATCAAATCACCGGTAACAATTTTCCAATATTACATTTTTAAAATGTCGGAGCTTCCCAGTTTAAAAGAATTAATTGCAAGAGTTTGGTATGTTTTAAAATGTTTATTATTCTACAATTTGGAAAAATTAAATAAGTATTTTAATTACAGAAGTTTTATGAAAATGAAAATTTGCTTTTTAAAAAAGAAGAAGTTTAAATTAAAATAAAATGTTAAAGTTATCAACCTAGTTTAATATTTCCGTTTCTAATTCTAATAAAAATATAATATTGATTGATATTTAACTTTATAATGCCAGTGATATATTTGCTAGTTAATTGTTTGCTATTTGGATAATAAACAGTCTTCAAATAATTGATCAAAGCTATTTTATAATTTTATCGTCAGTTTGGAATGATTAAATTAATTGCTGTAATTAGTATTCCTAGATTTAAGCGTGGATAAATAAATATTAGCATGGATGTGATAAACTTGGAACATTTTTAATAGAGAAATGTAGAAATTAATAACTTATGAAAAACATTTTCATTTAAGTTCTGCGTGTCATGTTTGAAATTGTTTCTTGTTTATGGAGCCACGTAAAATCGTTAATCTAATAGTGATTATAATAACTAACACAAATGGATAAAATTGCATGTATGGAATTCAACTATAATTATAGCTATTACTTCGTACATTTATTGTTCGACACATCGTACATGGATTCCACGGATCATATTTGGAGTTATAAAATGCTATACAATCCAATTTGTGATACACACACCTGCTAAAATTCATGTATTGAACTATAAAATGCTATACATTTAATTTATATCATACACACACCTGTTAAATTTTATGTATTTGATGAATAATGCATTACTTTAATTTTATAGTTATATGAACTTGCATGTGAAGTTCATAAGTTATATTTTATTAAGTTTAAATTAATAGGGGTTGAATAAAATATTTATTCAAGAGAATAGCGCTTGCGAAAAAGCTTAAAAAGTACTGAATGAATTCATGAGATGTATCAATCTTTATGAGTTATTTTGTTAGTCTTTCCAGATTTATATTCCTATACTAATATTACTTATATTATATTACACATGTTTTATTTTAAGAAAGATAAGTTAGTACATTAGTTGTCCTGATTAGCGTAACATTTATTATGCAAGAACCCACATTTGCTAAAGTGTTAGTGTATTCTGAATGGTCAGAATAACTGAGGGGGATGATTTTGCACTTTAATGTGAAGTAAATAGTAATGTTGTTTTAGAATGTAAAGGGCATTAATCTGTGCTGGTGGTTAATCCGCAGATTACTTTATTGCCATTTTTGTATTTTACACTCATTCCTGCGCTGGTGGTTAATCCGCGGAATGGTGTACTTGTACTTATTGCTTTATGATGGTGTATAAATCCACAAAACGTTTAGTGTTATTTAATTCCTCCGTGTAGATGAATACATCCACAGGAATATGTTTTACTTCATAGATATAAGTTGGGCAAAGTATTTTAGTTAATCTGCTAAATCAT
This sequence comes from Epiperipatus broadwayi, assembly GCA_028023455.1. Taxonomy (NCBI): domain Eukaryota; kingdom Metazoa; phylum Onychophora; class Udeonychophora; order Euonychophora; family Peripatidae; genus Epiperipatus; species Epiperipatus broadwayi. Next base: position 107,662 of record JAQFVV010007263.1, on the reverse strand, counting down.
CTTCTTTCATTTGTAAGCATAATTTATAAGTTAGATCATCAACTTGTAGCAGGACATTCTATTCAAGTTACTTCATAATAATTAACTGTTGGTTGATTATTATTTACCGGAGTGTAAGTTTAAATTATCACTTTATTTAATGATTGCATTATAGCTAAATCCTACAGACATAATATTATTTATTATATTATTATAAGTTTACGGTATGGATTTATTGAATCTGGAAATGACGTTAAATATTTCATGAGTTGATGCTTAATTTAGTATAATTTTCTCAATATTCATTGTATCAAATTGAAATATAAGGTATGATTAGGTTCTTAAAAACTGTACCTATGAGATGTTATTGAAGAAAGTCGATGGAATTATAATTTATTTATTTTATTTGTTTATTTATGTCTTTAATTATAACATTGGAATTAATTACTTATTATTCATAATTTTGTAAATAAAAGTTGATTTATAATTAAACTTACTGTGCCGTTGCTATGTGTCATTTGTAAAATCAGAAATCATAAACCTTGGATAGAGCATACATTGAAGTACATACTATCGTCAACATGATATAAGAGTTTATTGATATTTTTTGAGAAAACATTTAGATGCTTTTCGTCTTTGGTAGTTTATGATGTGTAAGGTACAATAAAATCCCATTTACCTTTTCCATCATTTTGGCTTTGCGTAGTTGATTCTAGTATACAATATAAATTAATTATTAAACTTGTAAACAGATTTACCAAATAATAACATGATTGAATATATTTACTTAACGTTTTTAAATTGTCATTTGTCAGTATAATAAGAGTCTCAGTAATATAGTAAACTATAAAAAGGAACCCAAGTATTTATGTTTATTTATTGCAAAGCTTTACCTGGACTAGCATCTGTATTAGAAATCATATAGATGGTTTAAAATTTCATAATCTTATGTAATTCCACAAATTATGCCATCTTGTACATGGTCGGCCATCGGGTCTCATACAATAAAAATTGCAAATTAAGGTTTGAAAATAATAACATTACACTTATAATTTGATTAAAGTATTTTATCATAATACTATGGTAGTTCTTCGTGGTACACCCTGGCTGCGATCAAATTAAATCATAAAAAGTTTAGGTTAGATCATTAGTTTGGTCTGTGGTAAGTTGCCCCAGATGTTGATTGTGGTCTTTCGTGCATAAAATAGATAGCATGATATGCTTTTGGATACAGCTCTTAATAGCTGACAATGTGCAATGGGAATTGATCAGTGTTAGAAGTTACGATTCTTAGTGCATTTGCGTTTCTGTAGTTGGGACCACACAATTCACGGTTACAATTTTTAGTGCCGCAACGGGTTCGGCACGATGGGTAGATGAGAGGACAAGCGGATGGTTACAATATATATATATATATATATGATCAATAGATGGTGTTTTACCAAAACCACCAAAGCAAGTGTAAAATTTGTTTACATAAACGACAAAAGAGTCAGAATTAACTATCTCTTTCATTTGCTCACCCTCAGATTAGCTGATTTCAAGCTAATTTGCTATCATCAGTAAAGAATAGAATTAGAAACTAGATCTAAACTGTACCGGTCAAAACCAACCACCACCGCAAGTCAAATCGGATTCAAACTTAGCTGAACCAAAACTGAATTCAAACCCAACTTAACAGCTCAGATAGCAGAAATCGACGGCACAGTGCTATGCGCCAAGAACTAGCTCAACGGTTGGTGATGACTAGAGACTCCTGAGTAACACTAATATCTAAGAATTTATATACTTTGAATAATTTTATAAATCGAATCATATGTATGTTCGGGTTGCCAACACAGATAGCGAGTATTAACATTTAAATAATTATAAAAAGAATGATGAACTAAGAAACCAAGTATGTTAGAAATATTTAATAAGAATAATAATTTGTTTTGTTCAATAAAATATAGATTGCATTAGTTACCTCTAGTCTTTAAAAGAATTTATAAATATAATAAGAATGGCGGTCCTTATCATATGCCAACAAGAATTACACAACATGGGATTCTATGTCTATGCCCCCAACGAGAAATATAAAGGCAGATAAAGGTATTCATTAAGAACGGAAATGATTGTTCTAATTTTATTATGGTGGAATGTGAGATTTATTTTCACATTCGGAAATCTATTCATGAAGAGCAAAACGTATTTTAAGGCATAACTTTAATCTTGATTTGAAAACTGATTTAAACTAAATATATTTGAAAATTGGTTCGACTTTAATTTAAATCACTTCATCACGAATTACGAGCACGGAGCAAGTTTTACCGGAACAAGATGCAATGGTACTGACGAATTACAAGGCAGAGAGTAAAATTGAAAGATGATCGCTAGTCGATGATCGAAGTCCTATGGCGGCTTGCATTTGGCAAGTCTTACGCCCTTTGACTAATGAATCGGAAAGGAAGTACTTTCTTCCTCGAGAAATTTAAATAAGAGAATATGATCACCGACCAGCCTAACGGAGCAGAAGATGGCCCTACGTCAGCAACATTTGATGATGATGACTTGATAGTCATCGTTGAAAAATAGAACCCATGTAGAATGCTCTACGTGATGACTTGACCAATTAATTAAAGTCAAACGAGCTTTTATCGAACTATTTTAAAACATTTATAAACTATATTAGTTATGCCCTAATACCGTGCCCTTCCTGAATATTAATATAAAATAACAAAAGTGGAATTAAAATACATTTAACCCTTTATCGACCCTTTTTGCAATAAAAACATTTAAGGTTATATTCGAATAAATATATATTAGTAGAGCAAGAAATCAATATTTTAACATTATTTGAATACATATATGTATACTTATAACGTAGATAGGAGCTGGGGACATAGGTGAAACATTGAGCTAATAATTTATTAATAGCTAAAGGTAAGAAAAAAAAAATAGTAAACATGTAATATTTTCCTTTGACTCGATGACTAATAGAACTTATAAATTTAGCTCTAATGGACGAGAATTACTATTGGAAATTAATGTTATATTATTTGCGTGAGGCAAATGGAATCAAAGGGCTCATCGAGTCGAAAGATTATTGGCATATAATTTTTAAATACAACATTAATAAAGCACACTAACATATATATATTAAACGAACCGCCAGGTAAGAAAAGAAAAAGTTTAAAGACTAGAGATTTAAAGAATTACGAGATAAATTTACAGTAGCATGAATAAAAGGTGTTACAAAGATTTACATTAAAGAATAAAAGAGCTCTTAAAAAGAAGGAGTATAAAATAAAGTTCGAACTGGCCAGAAAGTTTAACGTTCATATTACCATTCTGTGCTTGTCCTTAAGTTACTCCTCCAAGTTGTTGAAACGTAGGCATCATTGGTTAACTACTGGAGTAGTATTTTAGTAGCTTTCATTATTTTAGAAGAATGATCGATCCGGAAAAACGGTTCAGCAGCTCCAGTGAAGATTCCTCGGGACTTTAGGAACCGTAGCCAGATCCCTGATGTTCTAGCCCTCTATCATGATGAAATACAATTTTTATACACACAGAGTTCACTGCACTACTCTACAACCAAAAACTAGTTTTTTCTCCTGACTTTTCAGGGCTATATATATTGTCCAGATGCCTTAAGGCTAGCGCTCATTTTATTATCAATTAGTTGTTTTCAAATACATTCCCTCGATAAGGCTTTCAAACTAATTTTTGAATTCCTTTCCTAATTAGAAAATGAATTCTTAAAATCTGAAATGATTCTAATTAGAAATTGAATTCTTATCTTTTTCCAATTAATAAAACTTTACTGTTGTTTTTGAGAATTTGAGAGCTTATCGAAGGAATGTAGTTTTTAATCAACAACACTTTAACAAATTATTTAAAATTAAAAAAAAACAAGTATTCCCGACGCAATGAAACTTTCGAACAATTATATATTTTTAATATTTACAAGTATATACGCACAATCCACACAATTTAATATATATAAATTCATGAATATTTTCTCATGAATTTATTTAGAGAATTGATCAATTTTAAGCTAAACTAATTAATTTTAATACGCATTTGAAATAAATTATTTATTATGGAAATTAGCGTGGATTGAACGTATAAAGCCCCATTGCATCGGAAATTTAAGGTTAGTATTAGGGTAAATAACATGAAGCTAGGATCGAACTCAGATCCGACTGCTTCAAAACACTGACTCCAAGTGTTTATGCAAAACGTTTCTATCAGTTTGCAAGCATGAATTTTTCAGACTGGTAAAGTCTTCAAACTCAGCCTAACAAGCCAGACATCTATATGGGTCTGATCTCAGTTCAGTTTCACCACATAGTCAAAGTCTCTGCAATATATATCATTGCAAGAAACCTTTAAAGGTACATTTATGAAAAACAAAAACAATTATTCACGTAACTTGCTATCACTTTTTATTTATGATCAATAGATGGCGTTTTACCAAAACATAAATGACAAAAGAGTCAAAATTAACTATCTCTTTCATTTGCTCACCCACAGATCAGCTGATTTCAAGCTAATTTGCTATCACCAGTGAAGGATAGAGTTAGAAACTAGATCTAAACAATGACTCCAAGTGTTTATGCAAAACATTTCTATCAGTTTGCAAGCATGAATTTTTCAGACCAGTAAAGTCTTCAAACTCAACCTAACAAGCCAGATAGTTTGAAGACTTTACTGGTCTGAAAAATTCACACTTGCAAAATGATAGAAACGTTTTGCATAAACACTTGGAGTCAGTGTTTAGGTCTAGTTTCTAACTCTAACCTTCACTGATGATAGCAAATTAGCTTGAAATCAGCTGATCTGAGAGTGAGCAAATGACAGAGATAGTTAATTCTGACCCTTTTGTCATTTATGTAAACAAATTTTACACTTGTTTTGGTGGTTTTGGTAAAACCCCATCTATTGACAATAAATAACAAGTGATACCAAGTTACATGAATAACTTGTTTTTGTTTTTCATAAATGTACCTTTAAAGGTTTCTTGCAATGATATATATTGCAGAGACTTTGACTATGTGGTGAAACTGAACTGAGATCATATCTGGCTTGTTAGGCTGAGTTTGAAGACTTTACCAGTCTGAAAAATTCACGCTTGCAAACTGATAGAAACATTTTGCATAAACACTTGGAGTCAGTGTTTAGATCTAGTTTCTAACTCTATCCTTCACTGATGATAGCAAATTATCTTGAAATCAGCTGATCTGAGGGTGAGAAAATGAAAGAAATAGTTAATTCTGACTCTTTTGTCGTTTATATAAACAAATTTTACACTTGTTTCGGTGGTTTTGGTAAAACGCCATCTATTGATCATAAATAACAAGTGATATCAAGTTACGTAAATAACTTGTTTTTGTTTTTCATATATATATATATTGTGAGTACCACACAAAAATCACCACTCACAAATACATCATGAAGACTTTGTGCAAAAATGTTAGTTAAAATTATTTTCTTGACAATACTAATTTATATGTATACCAAATCCTTAAACGCAAGCAAGTAAAAATCTCAAAAAATAAAAGAAAGAAATCATTAATGTTAAATTATTTTTGTTATTATTATTATTAATTCAGCATAAAATTATAAAAAGATCAAAGTCACATTAATGATGAAAGCAAAGCACGAACTTGAAACTCATGATCTAAAAATAAAACATAAGACAAGATAGAACACTTTCATTCTTTTTAAGAAAAAAGGAAAGCAAATGAATTACTAATTAAACAAGATACTTCATAAATTGTTAAAATCAATTTATTTGTCATATTAATTATTCTTAATATTGAAGTTCATAAAATCATTATTATTGCAATTTGAAAAAGTTGATTAAAGGACCCACCTTAATTCTATAAAGCTTATATTTGTAACCCAAGTCATAAACTAGAAAAGAATAAATCATATGTAGCTGAGAAGTGATAAATCATCATGGGGATGGAGATCCTTGTCATACAACCAAGAGTTTCTGATATGATTATCATTTTAAATTAACATCATGATGACCACAATAGTAAAAAGGCCTACAACATCCTACAATCAAGAAAAGACATGATCTTAGCACAGAAAAGATAGTTATAAAAGAGTCTGAGCCACCAACATGAAGACCAGATAGTAACCAAAGATTATTTGATGGATTACCATTCAGTTCATGCAAAAGAACTTTCATAAGAACAAAGATACTCAGACATCTCACAATCTGGATTACAAGAACCTCAACTGTGGCTAGACTATGCTAGATTAGCATCCTATATTATATTTTTATATTTTTTTTTCTTATTAAATTGGTTTCTTTCTTTTGAAACAGAGTGTCAATCCATCAAACCATCAATTATTCTAGATGGCGGGGAACCAATAATTCTATTTGTTTTTATTTTTCATTTAATAATAAAATTTAGGGGCAGACTCCCAAACTTGCTTACCAATTGCTATATTTGTCTACTGACTTGAAAGGTGAAACTTTATTCTTATTCAATATTAATCACTCACACTTTGACAGATACATTATTTTTTTGTTCAATGTTTATGTTCAACTAACTTAATTATTAATTATGTGTTATTCAGAATGTATGACTAACCCTTGAATGATTGGTTTGGCCTATTATGGATCTATATGACATCAGAATAGGAGAGGGTTCAGAATATAAGAGCAACCTTTAACTAATTGTCAAATATGGTTAGACAGATCAGAAATTTATGAGTAACTGATATTAAAAATTTTAGTTAGCAGAGTTAAATGTTAAAATATAGGTTTCTTTTGTTTATACTGTATTCGATGTAAAGTTGAAATTATTAAATTAGAATGGTGAATGACCATCCTTCATAGAGATCAAAGGCATGTGTTAATAAATAGTTAATAAACACACATGAAGTTTGATCATGCCTACACAATTATTAAATTAATTAAAACACATCATTTTTGTTGTCCAATAATCATGAATGGTGGTTTATCAATATCAATTTATTAAATATTAAACATTAAATTAAATTAGTTGGCTGCTGTTTGATTTTTTCATTTTTTAATAAATCACACTATACACATATCCAATGCACACATCCCATACAGAATAATCATAGCTTGAATTAGAGTACATGTACATTCTTCCTGAATTTGAACTCTGTGGATAATGATGATCAAGAGAGGTGAAGTAATGGAAATTGTGCAAGTGTGAATCCCATTCCACTCAATCATTAATTAACATGGGATCACTTTCTAAAACTAAATTAAATCATCAAATGACTGACCTCTCTTATTATGTGTAATGTCCTTCCATGAAGACTAAGTGGATGATCATAGTTAAATAGTTGCAATTGCAAAACCATAAGTCGTTGGGAATCTTATCACTTATATATTTTCCATCCAGTGATATCTGGTGCAGCCGATTATTGGACTTGAAACATAGTTAAATAGTTGCAATTGCAAAACCATAAGTCGTTGGGAATCTGATCACTTATATATTTTCCATCCAGTGATATCTGGTGCAGCCGATTATTGGACTTGAAACACACATAAATAGTATAATGCCAGATCTTCCTGTTATATATATATATATAGTTTTTTTTTGGTGTATCCATATATAATAGTATATTTTTATGGGTTTTTTATATATTTTAGTATATAAATAATAATAATAATATATGTCAAGCGTTGGTGGTCGAGAGGTCAGCACAGCTGCCTTATAAGCAGTTATCCTGGGTTAGCAAGTTTGTTTCCTGGCCGATGCTATGACACATGAATAATAATAATAATAATAATAATAATAATAATAATAATAATAATAATAATAATAATAATAACAACAACAACAATAATAATAATAATAATAATAATAATAATAATAATAATAATAATAATAATAATAATAATAATAATAATAATAATTAATAACAGTGCCTATGGCACTTCAAATTGAAACAATTATACATGCAGCACATAACATGATTGAACCTATTTATAAGCATTTCAAACAGAAGCTTCAGACCCAACAACTTTTCAACCAACCCCCCAATTATTTTGGATCACCTGAAACAAATACACCATTTACCACTAATGAATTTGCTTTGAAGCTTGCCACTCATCCAGGCACTCATGGCATACCAAAATTTGTGTACGAGCACCTTAGCCATATGACTAATCAAATATTATGTAATCTTGCAAACTATCTATCACAAAAAATATACAACATTGAAAATCTTTATCCAATTGCAATAGTACCATTTAATAAGAAACCAGCTCCAATAACCACCCTTAATAATATTCGGCCTATCTCCATGTGCCCAATAGCCATCAAGATCATTGAGAAAGTCATTAAAGATGGGATTGAGCCATATCTGCTCCCATTGATTTTACCATGTCAGTTTGCAAGAAAGCAATCATCTACAGGACAGGCAGCACTTCTTTTCAAAGCTGTATTAGGATCGGTGTGAGGCTGGAAAAAATACATCCCAGTTGCAGTTCAAATAGACATTGAGTCAGCTTTTGATTCTGTGGCAATTGAGATATTAATTAAAATGTTGGCTGCCACCACAATACTTCATACTCTTTTATATGTTATAACCAACTTGTTGTTAAATCGGGATATACATATTACACTCAGTGGCAAAAATTCTGAATCTTTTATTCCAACACAGTCAATCTTACAAGGATTCCCCCTGAGTGCTTTACTTTTCACTTTTTACATCAACTCTCTATTAGTAAAAATCCAGAAAACATTCATTGGCATCCAAATACCAAACACATCTCAGCAGGTAACATGTATCACTTATATGGATGATATAACTGTCTTCCTCCCATCTAAAAAACACCTACCGGCCTTGCATACAATACTACAAGAATTTGCAGCTACACACAAACTCAGGGTCAATCTAAACAAGACTGCAGATTGGTCTCTTTATAATGCAAAGCAGTCCACAGGCATATATGGAGGAAAGCTATCTGCGTTCTTGGGATTTCCCTTTTATATGAGTGCAAGCACAATGAGGGTCAAGATCCAAAACAAACTCAAAGAAGAAACAGAGTGAATTACTACTTCACTCTCAAAGGCATATCTTTCAATATACTCTAAAATCCAGCTATTTAACTAGCTAGCCATAACAAAAAACACCTATTTCTCACCCATTATCACCTTTTCTAAAGGTTTTATAAACAAAATCTCTTCTCTATGTAATAAGCTCTTGTGGCAGAGGAAGACTGTGTCAATATCTGCAAAACAACTTACCAGACCACCCATTCACAATGGACTAGGACTTCATAGTATTTATATTTTCCATCTACAGAAGGCCACAAACCTAATAGCATCCACAGTCAAACACTTTCCAATGCTTGAATGCCTACTTCAAATAACACCAACAGATAGACCACCCCCTGCCTATGACCAACTATCATCAATGATCAATTATATAAAAACCACATCTCCACAGATATCTCTTCAGACAATATACAAGCATTCATACTGGCAAATTTATTCATTAATCCATCCAAATTCAAGCCATGACACCAATCTGACAATGCTAAAAATCAACAATCTACAATTACTCTGTAAGTTTAAAAAATGGTCCCCGGAGCCAAAGTATTTTGATTTTTTGCTGAGACTAAACCTACATGCATTGCCCACAACATATTTTCTGAGATATCAGAGACTATACACTAACATTGATCCTTTTTGTCCCCTGTGTCACAGGGCTGAAGAAACACAGGAACATCTACTCTATCTCTGTCCAGCACTAGACAGAATTTGCTTTATTATGATAGGAGCATATAGACAATCTAACACAACCCTTCAAACAATCTTTAATTTATATTGCAAAGGCTCTATTCCATCAGTCTGTGCAGCCACTTTTGTGCTTTATGCATACTGGTGCACTAGATGCACATTCACTTTAGGTAACAACACAAGGCGACATCCATCAACTTTCAATATCAAACTGGCAAAACTACGAACCAGAGACAATAAAATTGCACATCCAGGCATCTATGCAGCAACCTGGTCACTGATAACACAACAATCAAACCTCTAAGATGGCTCCCAATAACGAACAATCTATGCCATCAACCAATATTTTAAAAAAAATGTGGCATGTATCTACAAATAAAAATACAGAGAATGTCTTTGATTGCATACTATTAATATAGAAGACAGTAACAACAAAATCAGAACTCAAACATTGGAAAGCAAACTAAACCCAGCACTGCAATACACATACAAGTTGAAGTTTGCAAATTGAACAATGATAAGACTTTTGAGAACTCTGATTACAGCAAGCAGCGCTCACAAATGTAACATATGCATATGTATTTGCACCCCCCTTAACAATGTTTAAATGTCTTTCCCTCCTAATTTGATTTTTTTTTTGTTCATCATAGATACAAACTTAGACTTGGTTTACTCACTAGCAATGTATATATATATGTATACGAAGTGTGTTATAGCAAATGTAACCCTATGGTCATCAATAAAGTTCTATTCTTTGAAACATCATCATCATCATCATCATCATCATCATCATCATCATAATAATAATAATAAATGTATGGTTTTAGTTTTTCAACATAATAATAATAATAATAGTAATAATAATAATAATAATAATAATAATAATAATAATAATAATAATAATAATAATAATAATAATAATAATAATAATAATAATAATAATAATAATAATAATAATAATAATAATAATAATAATAATAATAATAATAATAATAATAATAATAATAATAATAATAATAATAATAATAATAATAAAAAATAAAAAAAATGTATGGTTTTAGTTTTTCAAAAACGTTTTTTTTTTTTTGTGAAAGAGTTTTTTTGTATTTTTTATACAAAGTTTTATAAAGATTTTTTAGCTTATAGGAATTAGTTTTGTTATCTGATACGTAACTGTTTGTAATATTTTAGTGTTTAAATTCTAGTAATAGCCATTTTGTTGTTCTTTCTGATAAAAACCAGTCTGCTAGTTGAAATATTAAAGCAGCTTTATAGAAAATTAATTGTGTGTTTTTTATTATATATATTGTCATGTTATTTCAAATACTAACTCTGGTTTAAGAAAAAATCTATTTTTATTTATTGCTCAAAAGTATTCAACCTGTACTGTATTAAATTTGCTCAAAAGAAAAAATATTTAACCTGTACTGGACTAATTTGTTTTAAAAATAAATAACTTTTGAATGAATCGAATAAATTAATCAACTAATGAAAAAGTGCTTAGCAAAAAAATAAAAAATAACTGATCAGTGAAAGTCTTTGACTAAATTAAAAGGCATCAGGAAATAGAAATACTATGTATATATATATTTTTTAATATTTTTATGTCATTAATAAAAAAATGATTTTAGAGTTTTAAAAAATATAATAAAATTTCCAAATATGTATATGTTTTTTTTATATTAATGCCAGTTGAAGTTCAAATTTTAAATTGAGTTAATATTAAATGTTGTTAAAAATAATTTTAAAAGCAAGTTAATAGTAAAAATTTAAACATGCACAGGGTATGTGCATATCTATACGTAATGTGTGCACATATCTAAATCTAGTTTTTATTTATTTATTATAATAGAATGGACATGTATACTTAATGAAAATAATAATATCAACTTGAATATTTTGTATTATTAAACAATATTAAACATTTGAGTATTCAAAATAAGAGTCATAGATCACATGACCCTATTCTCTCAAGGTTGTAAATTATAAACAATGAGGATTTCCAATTCCTCAACAAGCTTTGTGATAAATGCTTAGCCAGAGCCAGCACTTAAAATATCTCTTGTCAGGAACTCCCCAACCCCTGAACATGGTTTCGTGCTTTGGCACTCCTCAGAGAGGTGCCAAAGTAGGTATAGACACTAGATCTAAAAATACCAAGCACCTATCTAAAAGTTATCTATTGAGTGGAAAAATCTGAAATTTTCAGACATCTACATGTCTTCAAATCCAGCTATCCAACTCAAATAGCTATATGGGGCTGATAGATCTTGAGCCATACCCTATATTAGTAGTCTTAGCAATATAACATCGCATAAGACTTAAGGCAGAGACTATAAATAGTCAAAATAAGAGTCATAGATCACATGACCCTATTCTCTTAAGCTTGTAGGTTTTGATTTTTCAATCTATGGAAATATTTTCTGATATTTTGTAAATAGTCAAAATCAGAATGATCTGTTTGTATTGTGGAGTATTTGATAACTTTTGGGTTAGTTATTTAATGCTAGAATTATTTAAGTATTGTATATTTTGTCTTATTTACACATATAGATACCAGATTTTTTATCTAGCTCTGGATTTGTGATATTTGAGATGTGGGAGGGGGGGCATAAATATAATTCTCTTTAGAATTATTTACATAATATTAAGATAATGAAGATCATCTTTAAAGTCCACACAGTTTATTTATATGTTTTATGATGTTTATTAATTCATGGTGGGCCAATTCATCATAGTAAACATCGATAATAACCAGTGCTGATTTAATGATCCCAGCATTTTATAAAATATGGTTGTTTTTATAGTAATTTTTGTATTTATGTATGTGCATTCAGCAGATAATAGTGATAATTGTTCTTTTATACTTGTGATTGGCATTGCCCTTATGATGATGAACAAAGAGTTTATAATATGCCTGTTTTAAATCTACTGACAAGAAATGACTGTTGATGATAGTTGTTGATGATGTTGTTATTTATTACTTATAGTTATTTCTGCTAATGTCTCTTCATTCATTTGTTCTTATCTTATTGTATTTAATTAAAAAATTAAATGCTTATTTTTTACTCCACAATCTTATATATATATATATATATGTGTGTGTGTGTGTGTGTGTAAATCTTGAAAGTAAAGAGTAATCTATTTAAATCAACATAATTAGAAAGCACTTAACCTAGAACAATTGCACCAGGTCAACAGTCAAAGAAAACTGACAGACTGATTGAAAAAATATGTTATACTTTGATTTCTCACACCTATAAATATAAACTGCAGTATTTTGATCTCTATATTAGATCCAAAGTGGCATTTAAAAGAGGATATTTATTTTGGATGCATCAGTCTATCAGTTTACTTTGTGCTTTCTAATTATGTTTATTTAAATGAATTACTCCACACATTCATGATTTCCATCCAAACATTCATTAAAAATATTTTATAGATAGATAGATAGATAGATAGATAGATAGATAGATAGATAGATAGATAGATAGATAGATAGATAGATAGATAGATAGATAGATAGATAGATAGATAGATAGATAGATAGATAGATAGATAGATAGATAGATAGATAGATAGATAGATAGATAGATAGATAGATAGATAGATAGATAGATAGATAGATAGATAGATAGATAGATAGATAGATAGATAGATAGATAGATAGATAGATAGATAGATAGATAGATAGATAGATAGATAGATAGATAGATAGATAGATAGATAGATAGATAGATAGATAGATAGATAGATAGATAGATAGATAGATAGATAGATAGATAGATAGATAGATAGATAGATAGATAGATAGATAGATAGATAGATAGATAGATAGATAGATAGATAGATAGATAGATAGATAGATAGATAGATAGATAGATAGATAGATAGATAGATAGATAGATAGATAGATAGATAGATAGATAGATAGATAGATAGATAGATAGATAGAAAGATAGATAGATAGATAGATAGATAGATAGATAGATAGATAGATAGATAGATAGATAGATAGATGTGTGAGCATATGTGTGGAGCATATGTATGTACATTTATTGGTGTCTATTTAACAGCAGTGCATATTTGTTTTTAAAATGCACTTTAAAATGGTTTGGTTTTATTTATTAACACAATGTTTATCACCTACATTGAAATCATAATGGGTTTTTTTTTCCTTTTAGAAGGCATACCATATATTATCTAATGCTTGGTAGATTTAATACACCTTTATATTCTTACTTCAAACTTATTAATAAAAAAATAGAAGTATGCATAGAAAAAATAAATATGTATGTAAATTAATAACAATAAAATTATTTAGTATCAGAAAACAAAAATTTATTCATAGAAGTGAAAAATATATACTACTTAAGGATTTAAATACTTCAGAAATTTTAAATTTTTAACAACTAAGTATTCTAAATTTTTATATATTACAAGACTGAAAATGATGAATATTATATATATATATATATATATTAAAAATAAAAACTAATCAATTTATTTGCATAATTAATTATATTTTATGATTATTTTATTATAACCTCCTTTTTGGATAAAACTGACTTTTTTGTAAGCTTTGATTATTTCAAAATTATAAAATTTAGAATAATGTATAAATAAATGAATAATTTAAAATATGAATATATTAAAAGTTATTACACTTTCATATAATTCATTTGCTGACTAATAGTTATTATCATATTACTTCAAATATAAGATGTTTTTTTATAATTTTTAGACTCATAAAAGAGGAGTGCATTTTAAATTCAAACCTAATAATTTTAGCATCTTATTTCTGAGGATCATTTTTTATTCTATACATACACATAGTATTATGATCATGACCATTCCTATCCCTGGGTAGAATAGTGTGTTAAATCTTTTTTAAACAAAAAAAAGATTTAAAATTAAATGTCAATATGTTGTGGATTAATTTTATAAACAGTTTTAACTCTCTCTCTTTCTCAAACAACTACTTTTAATGTTATTTTGCCAATTTTACTATTATTTTATCAAGAAAACTGTACTGAATAACTTTTAGGATTTTTCTTTACAATTAATAAATCAACACAAACAATGAGATAAGAATCTGCCTTTACACTCCTTGGTTGTTTCTTGTTTTTTACATGAGAGCATCTGTCAATAATTTTGACAGTTCCAATATTTTTCTTTTGATTTTCAAAATAAAAATATGTTTTAATTTTTTTTTTACACATTTATATTTTTTATCAGAAAATATTTATAAAAATATTAATTATTTTAGAAGAATGATTTGGATTTTAATAGAAAAATTTACTTTTACATGAAAACTTAGAAAGAAATCATTGATATATGGCTGCAATTTGTAATTGGATAACTAAATACATTTTACATTGACCACCATAGCTTATTTTTGCTAATTATAAAAAGAAATTTATTTTTAGAAAACTTTCATTTACTATAATAATCTGACAAATTATTAATTTGCATTTTAAAAAGGTTTTTAATCAAGCAAAAAAAGATTTACCGGTAACACTAAACACCAATACTGTATTTTAATATCTTTTTTTTTTTTAAAAAAAAAAAAAAAACATTATAGTATTTTCACTAAAAAAGACTGTAATTAGAAACAATATACATATAATTTTGAGTAGGTTTTGCTGTCTTGGAAAGTCATATCAGAAGAAATTATCAAAAAAACATATCTTAAAATGTTGGATTGCTAATGATTTAAATGGTCTGAAGATGACATACCCTAGTGGAATAGTCTGGATGAGAAATCAAGTTTTGCCAATGAAAATGTAGAAAGTAAAAGTATGTTTGAAAGATATTCGATAAATTAGGTGAGCTTATTGTATTGATAGTAGTTCCTATTTAAGTAAATAAAAATGTTTCTTATTTTTCAATAAAATGATTTTTTTTATTTTTTTCTCAATTTTCCAAGCTTATAATCCTATTGCATCTTAAATTTGGGGCTGTCTTATATTCAAAGTAATACAGTAGTTTGTATTTGATCTTTTCCAATGCAAATTTTTCCAGACACTTATTTATAAAATAGCTCATTGTTTTATTATTTTGTAAGAAAAAAATATTTTAATTAGGAAGATGAGTTATAAAATATGTTTTATATAAAATAAAATATTTAACTTAAATGAGACTGGAATACATTTAATTACTTAATCTGTTTACTCAATAAATATGTGGAATTAAAAATGTATTGACAATCAGTTTGTTCATTTTTCACAATAAATCTAATTAATAAAGAAATCAGAAAATAGTTTTAAAATATGCAATAAATTGATTCCGTTTATTAAATTAATCAATTTATAATAGGTATTTTAATGTAGACTTAGTAGAAATGAATTTGTAATTGGATCTGCTTTAACTTAATACATTATTTGTTAGACTTTAAAATAATCAATTTAAAATAAAATTGAAATAGACAACTGACTATAAATAAAAAATTTATTTAATGCATCAATCTAGCTTTCATTCCATATTGGAATCTTATCAAGATGTTTCTTTTTACAAAATCACATGACCAACTATTCTACTGCAAATTCATCCAATCATTACATTATAATAAATATAATTAATAAAATACATACATGAACTTTAAAATGATTAAATTTATTCAATCCTTTTTTATTTATAATATATATATAAAACAATCAAAAAAACATATTTTAAATTATAATACTAAAGTTTCCAATAATCTAACAATGCTCATTTCTTCCCTAGTTGTAGACCTTTAACCATATACAGTTGTTTAAATTTTCCTGAATAACATTTTCTTTCCTTGTAATTTTTAACATACTTTATTACCTGAATATTTTTTAAATATCCAGTAACCAAAAAAAATGTATATATGGCCCTGATCTTAAATATTTTCTGTTAATTGCCCTATCAATCTCCTTTCCTCTTTCAATGGCAGTCTTTTCTGTCTGACACACACACACACACATACATATATTCATAACTAATGTGTAACAAATATATTTATAATTTAAAAAAGGATTATAGTATGTTTAATCATTATATATATATATAAAATAAATAAAATATCCGTTAATTAAAAACAATATTGTAATTATAATTGAAATAATATTTTTAACGGTTTATAAACAATTACAAACAATCTTAAAATCCGCAGAAGTACTTTCGGTTACTTTCTAACCTGCCTCAACTGCCATTTGCTTCCGCTTTTGGTTTTTGAATTTAATGGCAGTTGAGGCAGGTTAGAAAGTAACTGAAAGTACTTCTGTGGATTTTAAGATTGCTTGTAATTGTTTATAAACCATTAAAAATATTATTTCAATTATATATATATATTTTGATAATTATATTTATTGTAATACAATGTAAATATTATCCATTGGGTGGGTTCTAACAAGGCATAAAAGCCAGGTTGGTGTAATAAATAAATTGTTTATTTATAGTGAGTTGTCTGTTTCAATTTTATTTTCTGGTGATGGTTTTAAAGATTGTATATTAACATTATGGACAAATTTTAACATTGAAATTTGATTTTTTAAAGTATTATTTGTTAGAATATAGAAAATTGATTAAATTTAGGATGCATAATTTTTTATCCTCATTTTTTCAAAATGTATCTTACATTTTGGACATAATCTGTCATTACATTTTTGTACAAAATATATGTTTAAACTTTAAAATAACTGCCAAAATGGAAGTTTAGGTTGCTGAACTATGGGGTGTTATAAAAATTTAATTTGTTCATTGGTTGTGCTATATACAAAACTTTTATAAATTACTCTATAAAAAAGTGAAAAAGTATCTTTACTTGTTCAAAGATGTCTTAGTGAAAAAATAATTTTCTTTATTAATATATAATTGCAAAGTTTTTTGGCATCAAATTTTAATATTTCAGCAGTTCATATGGTTTTAACGGTCACTATTTCCTGCTTGGATTAAATTTCCAACTTTATTTATTTTAACAAACTAACTTTTACTTTTTATAACATTTACATAAATCGCAAATTATTTTTTTAGAAGTATATGTTTACAAATAAAAATCATTTTTAAAAATAATATTTTAACTTTGCAAATATAGAAAAAAAAGAAATAAAAATGGTTTACATATAAAATAAAATTCATTTTAACTTTATTTTAATCTCAAATGAATTCTTTTTAAAAAAGCATAAAGCAACTAAATTCTATCTTAAAATTTAAAATTCCACTTAAAATTATTTAAAATACAAAATAATTGTTATGCTGATTGCAGAGGTATTTATTTTTTAATCATCTGCTTTATATTATTGATTTTTCATCTTTCTTAAAGAAATCATTTTTGAATAAATCTTAATCTAATCACACTATTTTTATGAAAAAATAAATATTGCATAAATATGTTATGCAAATAATCATAAATATATAACAGAAAATATCCATTTTCATTTTCGAAATCTAAATCAAAGAATGAGTGCTCTTAAAAGATTATGCAAGTATTCTTGGACTTAAGAACAAAGAAACTATCAATCAATGTTTTGATGAATATATTGAATTGGACTTCTTTGTTTAATACTGATAGGTTAATATTTTTTTGAATTAATATTTTTGGTTAATTTTGTGTTTGTGATACTATAGAATCTATTATTGTAAAAGTCCACTTTTATTGGATTGGACATTAAAATGAATGAACAATACAAAACTTCTTAAAAGGATGTTATATAATAAACTTCATCATGGTTTCATGAGAGATGTAGATTCTGTCTATGTTAGAATGATTGTTTCAAATGCATTTTAAAAAAGTGCAGTGTCCAATTATTTCCATTGTGAAGATATGGCAATCAATAGAATACTTTGGAGAGCTATGATTGGCCATTGTTTTGAAGAATTTCTGAAAGAAAATATTTCTGCTGGATAAATTAAAAGACAACATTGTAAACTACTAAGTAAATATAAAAATAGATGACTATATTCTATATATGGATATGCTTTTGGTTTATAGATTAGTTTGTTTAGTCGTCACAAAATTCATTTCTAGAGCAGTTTTTTCTTCTTTCTCCTTTCTTTCATTCTTTTAATTTTTTTTTTTTTGAGTTAAAATGACCATACTCATTTAGGAGTGGCTGTTTATTAATATGATTATTGAATGTATATTATTTAATTTTAGTTTCTGCCATCAAATAAATCCTAAAAAGTAGCTACAAGAGAATGAATTTAAGCCAAATCACCACCACTGTAACCACACAATTTATGGAAGAAACAGTTCAAAGATTAACCTAAAGCCGATCAAAAATTAATTTATATTTACTTGAAGTCAATAATTTTATGTATAAAACAGATTTAGAAAATGATGATTACAAGAATAAACTTTTATTCTTCAGAGGTATTAATAAAGCCTTACAAAATCAGTCTAATAGTGTATTCATTAGGCATATATTTCAAATACTCATTTAATAAACTTGTGATGAAATGATCTCATAATTAGTATGTAAAATTATAAATTTATGCCTTAAATATTATGTAATATTAAAACCATCAAAACATCACGAGGTCATCATTTCATATGCTTACACATGCTGTTAATAATACTACCAAACTCTCCATACAGTATGCTTGCACTTGGTGGCACTACTGTATGGAGAGTTTGATATCCTCAATATATAATATTATGGAGTGATTTACTCCCCAAGTACTATTTATACAAATTTGGAGTGATTGTAATAAAGATTTGCTAACATCTACAAATAATAGGAAAATATTTTCATAGTTACCAGTTTATAAATCTATTTCTTATATAAAATCATATGCGACAGGTAAAATGGATTCAGTTTTCATCATATCTGCAGTTTGATATTGGCTGAGACTTTACGTTGATAATGTTTCAAGAATTATCGTTCCAAAATATGTTATTTAGCATTACAAATCTTTAGTACCATATACATATATATTAAATATTTTTATTATATTTATTTAGAAAATGATTTGTATTGAGCTTTTTTAATTAATCAAATATTAACTGAATTAAAATTAAAACAAAGAATTTTTTGACATAACTTTTTTGGTGGGTTTGTTTTGATAGATTGCAACCCAAAACTAGTCAACTGTAGAAATATTATTTATGGATATTGACTATAATAAAAAAGCAAGGAGTCGTCAGTGAATATTCCTTATATATATATATTTTTTTGTTAAATATTATGTCATATATATAAGAATTATTATTTATTTAAATATTTCATTCAAAAAAAAATAAACTGGTTATAAAATGAATATAATTTCATAATAAAGTACACCTGGAAAAGTTATAACACCTGATATTGGCGGCTTTGACTTTGATTAAAGATTTAATTTCTTAACAAACAAAAAAAGATAAATAGTTTTTTTGTGTGTATGTGTGTTTGATTCATTTTTATATAAAAAGTTAAAATAATATAATTATACTTTCATAGAAATTGGCTTTAAATGCAGTTGCAATAAATAATATATTCCCCCCCCCCACCTTACATGATTATATGATAATAAGAAAATGAAAGTTTTTTATCGATCCTCCATTTATTTTCGGGCAGAAAAAATGAATTCTAATCAATTTAATTGTCATATTGTTTTAAAATGATCTATCAGATTGATTTTTTATTAACAAAATAACGAATTTTATTTTTATTTTTTTTATTTTAACTCTGTAAAAAATATTAAACAATCTATTTATATATTATGATAACATAAAAGTTAGTTATAATAACTAGAGTATCATATTTCTTATTTTTATTTTTCAAAATCGGTTTAACTCTAGTTACTTCTATAAATGATTACACATGTAAGTGATTTGTGCTAAGGAAATAATCTTTTTTAATTGTAAATGCTAGCTCAAATATGCATTTACAATTTATATTCTAGTTCTTTGTCCATGCCAATTGCCAAGTTTGTAATTATTGCCTGCCATTAGACTTCCCCCTTCACTTTTTATCTATGTATATATATTACAATTTTATTTTAAAACTATATCAATATATATATACTTGTAATAAGCAAATTAATAAATTTTTGTTATATTGGTTTATTGACGCTCTGACGTTTTGCAAACTCAAGAGCTTAATATCCCTGGATTTTGGGTCAATTCTGTCATTTCCGGTGCTCATACTTTTTACAAACTCCCAAACAATAAATTATTTGAATTTCTTTTTTGCTAAAATTACCAAATGTAAAATTGCATTTATAATATAGGAAACAATTTTACTTCACAGAACTTCTTGCCAACCAAACATATTCTGTACCTGAAAATACTGACACACAACAGCGCTATATAAAGACTTTGGTTGATTAATTAATGCTCAAAAACTCTTTAAGTTCTTCATTGTTCAGTGATGATAAAAAAACATCCTCAGCAGCTTTTGACCTTGGATAGCTATCAACCTGAGATGATAAATCAGTTTAAATACCTTGATAGCTTTATAAGTAGAAAGGTGGAGTTAGATATTGAGATACAGCACATACTCCAATATGTTGTTTCTGCTTTTAACAAGTTGTTAAATAATACATTTCAGAGAAATATCTACTACAACTAAATTAGTATGTAGATTTATTATTTTACCTAATTTAGTGTATGAAAGTAAGACTTAGAAATCCTATAGATGCAATATAAAGGCATTGGAAAATGTCTTGCACTGTAAAATTTTGAAATATAATAACAAGGTCAAAAACCAATCTTTAACTTACACTTTTGTTGGATTAGACATGTCAGTCTTTTTAAAAGGATGTATGAGCATGATTTTTGTGGGAAAGGTAGACTTTCCCACATTCTAAAAGAGTGCAATGTTTTTGGTTTCATTGGAAAAATATGGCAAAAATTAAAATACATTGGAGAGATACAATTAGACACTTGTAAAAGTATTTCAGAAAAAAAGGTTTCTGATAAACAAATTAAAAGCCAATATTGTAAAATAATAAGTAAACAGAAAACTGAGCCAACATATTTTCTATATGAAGTGTTTGTGTTTCACATTCAAAAACCCATTTTTAAAACAATTTTATCCCTCTCTTTTTTTATTTTGGAATCATAATGGCCATAGTAATGTCTAATTATTATTGTTGTTGTTGTTATTGTTGTTATGTTTCAAAGGTAAACTTTATTGAGACTCAAAAAGTATTACATAACATGAGATCTTAGATACAAGTTGATACATGATATTACATATGCAATAAAAGTTTACAATCTTGCTTGTGATAGGGCAAAAAAACATGAATTACAGTTATTGAAAGAAGAATGATCATTTCATAACAGGATGCAAACATCAAATTAAGTTTATGTAGAATTTTTAAATAGGATCTTGAGAAAAATACATGGAAGCAATGATAGTATGAGAGAAAACATATATGGGGTGTGGAGTTGGAGTTGGTGCTAGATTAAAATATGATTATATATAAATTGGGCCTATTTTGTGTGAAGAATTATAGTTTTTATGGTTGTCTTATTGTTCATGTATTACATAAATTTCATGTGAAAAACAAGAGTATTTAGATACAATTTGATATATGAGATTACATAAGCAATGAAGGTTTACGATTTTGCTTATAAAAAAAAAAAGTTGATTTACTGTAGTTGGAAGAATAATAATTATTGTATAACAAGATAAATATTTCAAATTAGGTTTAAGAAAACATTGATTGATTGTCACAAACCCTTAATTCACTATAAAATCTTGGGAAGAATTTCCTATTCAATTATGTTATAATTAGAAATCAGAATATAAAAAAACTAAACATTATATAAGCATATGAAATTTCATAGATTAATAAATTTTCACATTTAAAAAATAAATAACTCCTTAAAAATCCATTTCTTTGTATTTTACATTGCTTTTTATATAACTGATAGTTTTGATTGTCTAGAAGTCTTCTTCAGAGTTCATATTTTATTTACATAATAGATTATGCAATAAGAAGATATAAGAATAAAAGTTCTGCTGAGAATTACTTTACAGTTGAATAAAAAGCATTATGAAAAGTGGATATTCAATGCAAGAAGAATAAAGAAATATTAAAAATAAATCATATTTTAATATGTTGCAGAAAGTTTTATAATCATATTTCAAAAGCAACTCTACCATATTAAACATTAATAGCTATTAAAACTATCAATTTAGATTTTAAATTTGTCATGGTGCTGAGGCATAAAAATTTTTGATGTAATTTGATGTATTTATTTTGTCTTTAGACATGTTTGCATATATATATAATTACTTTTTGTAAAAGCTGATTTAGAGAAAATAGTGTAACTAAATTAATAATAAAATGATAAATGTTACAAAACTTATCACACATTTAATATAAATTTAGAATTTCATATTTAGAAGTCATGAAATTTAATAAATATGAATACTTAAAATTTTGTTATAAAATAATAAATTTCTTTGCTTATGATTTTATATATTACTTAAAAATTTTAAGGAATTGCAAATTGGTTTATTATAATAATTAAACTGATGGATATAAAGCATTGCACAACTCATGGTTGATGTAAAAATTGTTGGGGGTCACGGAATGGAATTTTTAAAAAAATTCTCTTATGTTTTGGATAATGCTGAGATTTTTTTGGAAAGAATTTAATTTTTTTTTTAAAAAATAAAAAAAACATGAAAACAAATTATTTTTGTATGTATAGTAATTGTTTTTCTAAGTAAATGATTTGTTTCAAAATTTTTTTTTTGAATCTTATATGCTTTAATATTAAAAATATATATTAGGAAATATAAATTTGTGAATTAATAACAACTATCAACAATGAGGATTGTCAATTCCTCAACAAGTTTTGTGATAAATGCTTAGCCAGAGCTAGCATTTAAAAATATCTCTGTCAGGAACCCCCCAAACTTCTGACCATGTTTTCATGCTTTGGCACTCCTCAGAGAGGTACCAGGGTAGGTTCAGACACTAGATCTAGTGTCTGAACCTACCCTGACACCTCTCTGAGGAGTGCCAAAGCAGGAAACTGTGGTCAGGGGTTTGGGGAGGTTCCTGACAGAGATATTTTAAATGCTGGCTGTGGCTAAGCATTTATCACAAAGCTTGTTGAGAAATTGGCAATCCTCATTGTTTATAACTTACAAGCTTAAGAGAATAGGGTCATGTGATCTATGACTCTTAATTTGACTATTAATAACAACTATCATTTTATTATGAATATCCTTACATACTAGTACTTATAATTTAGGCATGATAAACAAATTATGGATGGCATCAAATTTTTATTTGAAGAAGAGGATCACAAGTAGTTGGTAAATATAAAGATAACATTTTTAAACACAACACATCAGAATAATGAGTGGTGCTAAATACTTAAATAAGCTTTTTTGAAAAATTCTGCAAGAGAAAGCATTTAAAAATCTCTATCTAGAAACTATCTCCAATCCTCAGACTGGTTTCTTGCTTTTGTAATCCTAGCGCCTCACTGAGGATTACAAAAGCAAGAAACAAATCGTTTACTTAGAAAAACAATTACTATACATACAAAAATAATTTGTTTTCATGTTTTTTTATTTTTTAAAAAAAATTAAATTCTTTCCAAAAAAATCTCAGAAATATCCAAAACATAAGAGAAAAAAATCAAAATAATTTAAAAGTATACTTAGTCAGTTCAGAACTTATATTTAAAGTACCAACAAGTAAATTAAGAAATGGCATTGAAAATGAAAGAACCACAAAAACTATGTTGGCCATAATGACTAGAAATAGAGATTTATCCCTATTTATTATATAGCAAAAGTAGACAAAGTCTATAAGTTCTTGTAAACTGGCGTATTTCCCAGAATTTTTAATGAATGCTGCACCAAAACCTAAAATTATTATTGTTTACAAACCCGCTCCTGGAAAAAAAATTAACACGTCATTAAATGAATTATGCCGATAAGATTATTCCTAAGATATTAAAAATAAACAGAAGCTGCTCACATATTGTAAAAAAAAAAATTAATTGAATATCTAAAGATAAATAAAATTCTATCAAAAATTTAAACGTAGAGATGAAAAGCTAAAAATGTTTCGTAAAGATGATTCTTAAGATTATGGTTTTATGACGGTTGCTATAGTGATTAATAAATTCATCATTATTTATCCAACTTACTTTTGTTTGTTTTGCATAAATATGGGCAATTTAAAAATTAAGCACAACTGTACGATGTGTTGAATTGAAATTTTAAAAAGGATATCTCTTTTTCTTTTTTTAAAAAGAGCTATAAATTTTATTGAAATATTAGAAATTGATGAACTAAAAAAAAAAAAAAATATGTTTAATTTTTTTAATAGGTTACCTCTTTGCGTTAGGAAGATTTTTTTAATTTATTAAAGGAAATGATTTGTGCTAATGATACCTTTAGGACTATTAATAATGTAAATACTTTATTAGAAATACTTGTTTTGTTTCAGATGCTGAACAATTTTCTAAAAAAAAAAAAAGTGATTTAATTTTCAGATTATCTCAAAATGCACCTGTAGTTGCTCTTGAAGTTAAAATTACTTCAGCACCCATAATTTGATGAAAATATTGATTTAAAAAAATCCAATTTTTTTAATATGTTGTCACTATTTCTATCAGTATGTGTGAATATATATTTACTATGTACGTAAATAAAATACTATTTAAGATAAACAACAGGAATTTGAAACCAAGATACAAAAGTGAAACAAATGGTGATACACATCATTGACATCGCAAAAAATTAAAAGACTAAAAAGAAACTGAACTGAACGTGATACTAGAGGAGATGACAAAAAATTGTTTTCTATCATTCTAAATAAGATATCAAAATATTTTAGGATAATCTAAAAAGAGATCCTAATTGAAGTAGATGAGATGGGGTAAGAAATTTTGTTGCAATTACTTGGTGAATATAAGAATCACAAATATAGAATAAACTTATGAAGATTTTATGCTGCTGAGAATCGATATTGATTAAATACTATGATAAGAATGTGAGAATCATTATACAAATACAGTTTAAAAATGATTATAATAAATGCTGAAGCACTCTTTAACATTCTCACAATAAAAAATTTTAATAATAGTTAAATATGACTAACAACTACAATACAGCAAAAATAAATTACTCAAAGACTTACAGAAAGTGTGTTTGACCAGACAAATTATAGTATTATGTTCTTATTCATAACATTAAAATATTTATTTCAAATTATTACTATAACGAAGTACTCATAATATCAATTTTTATTACAATTATTCTTAAGATGCTTAGAATAATCAGAAATTGTTTATTTATTTATTTTTAATTGGGGAGGGGGATACTATGGTAAATCTTAAAATGCACTTAGATTATGTTAATGTGTTCAATATTGTATCTATTTATTTCTGTTTAACTATAATTTTTTATTGTTACCTATTCACCAACTTTATAAAGGAATCTAGTCAGATTCCAACTAGGAGATGGATTTTCTAACGGCATTGTTATATCTTTCAATTCTATGATTGGAAATATAAATTACAGAGTCATTAATTACATAGCTTATGCTAGTGGCTGCAAATTTTATTTTTGAATCAGGTTAGAACAGTGACCATAAATGGTATATAATTAAAATTATATTTTATTGCTGTTTCCTTTAAAAAAATCAGAGATATTAGAAAACAAGGTTTTTAAAAATAATTTCCAAACTTTTTGTATCTTTATTCAGAAAAGTTTATATTTCTCGAAAATGTTTTTCATGTTGTCATGGCAATGTTATTAGCATAGGTTCACTCTATAGATTTTGTTTCTAAAAAATAATTAATAAATACAGGGAATCTGCAACATAAACTACTACTTTTGTCATTTTGAAACATAACCACTACAAGAAATATCAGAAATGCTCATAAGAAAAATATTATTTTATGATATTTTTAAAGTTTCAAATTTGATTTTGTTATTATAAACATTATTTACAATGAGTTTTATAATATTAGTATTAAAAATAAAAAAAGTGTAATGATAGATTGCAAAAGTGGATCTTCTAACAGAAATCAGTTGCTAAACATGGCTTGATCACCACATGATCAGCTGGTTACTTTCTTTTAGGAAAAAAATGGTCTGTTTTTTTTCATTATAATAATAATAAATTAAATTTGATTTTCATTAATGCCCATTGCTTAGAAAATATAATATTTATAGAAAAAATAGAAAAAATATAGATTTCAAAAAATAGAGAAATAAAATTATTTATGTTTAGAGTTTAGATTATAAATGGTATAAAATACTGTGAAACTTCAATAGAAGTGGCATCAAATTTACACTATGCAAGCTAAATTCAAAGTAATTTCATTTTTTCAAAGTTCAGACATACATAAGAAGATATTAAGATGGATACCCATTAAATTTAAAAAATTCTATAATATTAAGGCATTATGAAAATTTATATGGTATTACATACTTTTTATAGCTACTGAGGGTTATTTATATTCTACCTAACAAAAATATAAATAAACAAAAAAAACATTAAAATTCTTAAATTTAATAAATTTTCAAAATGGTAGTAGCCATGTTTTATCTCTGAGCTCTGTAAACAATAATGCTTTTGACTTATGCTGAAATCTTTTTATTATCCTTTCCTAGTTTGATATCAGTATTTTGCATAATAAAATGTTTTCTAAAATAAAGCTGAAAGTTCTACAAAATTTTAAAACATTTGTAATTTCAACATAAACTTAAAATCATCTATACAATTAGAGAGAGTGTAATGGCTGCTAACAAAACTGCTACTACATTTCTATACAAAAAAAAAAAAACATTATTTAAGTAAAAAGTCATTGCTCAGAGCATATTTAATTGTGGTGAAAATTAAAATTTAAATTGTTTTTTTTTTAGATTGAACATCAATGAGAGAACAAACACATGATGAGTATATCATATATATATAAATTTGAGTCTTCAATTTATTATTAGTAATTACATTTTTTTTAAATTTTGTTTATGCAAATGGAGTCACAAACTATGCTATATTGTGTCCTAAGTCCCCTTTGTGAATATATATATATATATATTATAACGATCCAAACGAAGTGGGAGATCGCATCGCACCGCACCGCACTACCAAAGGGCGCCATCTAGGCATTTGAGCCTAGAAAAATTTATAGAGTAGGCAGATACGCGCTGTTAGGATTCCACTTTATTTACATATTTAGATCGTTAGCCCATTGTCACTAGCTCAGTGGAATAGCAGAGATTTAATAATATCATTTACTAGTATATAAAAGAATAAAGTAAGCCACTGCCAGTAATTATCATACAAACAGATTTATTTATGCACATATATATAAGGTTTAAAATTATTTTAGTGATTTACATTTAAACATTTAACATTATTTTTAACTTTGATTTTACTTTAATTTACATTGAGTTACTATTATATTATAAATTTACATTTTTAATCAAGTTCGCACAGATGGGCTTATAAACCTGTTTAATATGTTGCTATAGATCGGTTACATAGATTTCAACGGTCAAAAACATTTCAAAGTAAACATAAATGATCAAAATACAAAATTATTGATTACTGACAATTGCATAGGGAATTATAAGAAACCCTCTAGTATTCATCGTAAGATACTTGCATCATCACCAATAACTTAAAAGACATCCGAATAAATACATTTTTAGATACTCACCGTAAGGTATCATTATTTATCGAATGTCTATATATTTTGATCAAATATGAAACGCAAAACATAGTTAACCGATAAACAATCCATGCAAGCGTCTATAAACAACTTAAATTTAATAGTTTTATTTAGGATCGAGCCTGAATCGACTACATAGATTTGCATTTAAAAATAAAATATTCTATCCCTACTTAACCTTAGGCAACACATTTCGCAATCAACTGGCGCCAATCCATCTGATACATTCATGTATTCAATGTAGCATGATACGACAACACAACAATATTGTCAGGAATGTACATCTGAACAATATGTAGAAATAGAAACGACATTGACTCTCCACCCACAGGGATGTGACATCTGTGGGCAAGTAGATCAATAAACTAAAAACTCCATAGGAATGGGCTGCGGTATTCTGCCGACTTACAAACCCATCCATAGGCAAACAGAGGGTGTGTGGCATATATCTATAATCTGCCCGTAGCGGATCTCATATTACACCTACTAATTACATAAATATATCCAATCCATTGAACCAATTCAACTACGAAATGAACAACCCAAGATTACCCTCCCTTAATATATCTTTACAAATCGATACAGCCATTCACGCCGACTTAAGTTTAACATTTTTTATAATTATTTAACGGAAAACAGAAATCATAATAAAACTTAAAGAACAAAATTAAATAAATAAATAAATAAATGGAAATGATTTTCAAATTAAATACATTAAATAAAATTATAACTAATTAATAAAATAATGTTGGTCAGATAGAATAATATTGAAATCATTTAATCTGGAAAGTTTTTAATTACTGTTCATAATTTTAAAGTCTTACGGTTATTGAAATAGTTCATCTTCGTATATTCCTTGCCGTTTGCACGTGAATTCCCCGTCGTCCAAGTTTGTATCCGGTTGATCGTTTATTTATCCTTTGGAGTTTTTATTTTTTTTTTTTTAGTGTAATTGGTCCCAATGAAGAACGATGGCCCATTTTTCTTCCTTTCTTACAGAACTGAAGGATTGAAGCTTGCGTCTTTTTCAATCCCTCAGCACTAACACCTAGCTGTTACATCGTCAATAATCAATCACTCCACATTCATTAACTACCAAGCTTTCCAAAACCTGTCCTTTTTATATTAATGTCAAGGATTGAATTAACATTGCGTCATGGAATGATGATTCTTTCGCTGAGGTCCGATTTCCTAAATGGATTTCTTTCATTGGCTAATCAGTTTCTATTGTTTTTTTTTCTATCTGACTGAGGTTATTACATTTAAATGCTCAAGGCTGGTTTTAATTTAACTAATTAACAATCATTTCCATTTCTAATTAATTACCCTGTTTTCCAAATCAAAAATATATTTCAAGACAAATTTAAAGATATAATTTTATCTCCAAATCTTTTTAAAATTTAGTTTTAAAAATACTTTTTTCTTTAATAAAAATTTTATTTTAATAATTTTTTCATTATCTGTGCGACTTAATATATAAGAGTTTAAGATGATATTTTAATTTCAATTTTTAAAGAAAGTTTTTAAATACGAACTTTTTATTTTAACTTGTTTAATAATATATATAAAAAAAAAACAATGTAACGAACGTCTGTGCTCGTTACATATCAGTAAAGTTACTTAAAAAAAAATGATCAAAAAAAAAATATTTTACTTAGGGTTAGTAATTACGGTATTAACAAAATTTCCAAACATTCAGTTAATAATTTTACAAAAAACTATATACAAAAAGAAAAAGAAAATGTTGACCATCGCCTACCTAAGGACCATTTACGTTAACACCCCTCCCCCCGAGAATTCTATTTTATTTTATACATTTTATTTTTACTCATGGCATGACAAGTAAATTATTTAAATTATTTAGGAAGGTTGCATTGAAGTAAATATATTTTGAAAGATAATGGGTTTATACGTGTATATTTGCAGCACAATTATAACTACCACCAACTTATTTATGACTGATTGAAATGCATAAATAGGATTACACTGACGTAAATTCCCAACGGTACTCATCGTAAGGTACCACATTTCGATCATAAACTTCCGTGGCTGTGCGCCTATACACGTTAACGCATAAATATATATTAACAAAAAAAAGACATATCCAATGCAACCTTTTGATTTTCTTTTTAATTTACAAAAATTAGTTTTAAAATTATTTATACTTTCTTTTATTTAATATATATGCGCAATTTCTTGCTGGCAGTGCTTTTATAAAATTTAAAAATATCCGACTTATGTAAGCAGATAAAACATTCATTTTGATAAAATTTGCTCAGGGTATTTGTGGTTTATTAAAGATCAAATTTCAGCATTAATTCCCCTTCTCAGGGTCAATCTCTGAGGTAAGGCCACACTTGGGATGCCAATTATAACGATCCAAACGAAGTGGGAGATCGCATCGCACCGCACCGCACTACCAAAGGGCGCCATCTAGGCATTTGAGCTTAGAAAAATTTATAGAGTAGGCAGATACGCGCTGTTAGGATTCCACTTTATTTACATATTTAGATCGTTAGCCCATTGTCACTAGCTCAGTGGAATAGCAGAGATTTAATAATATCATTTACTAGTATATAAAAGAATAAAGTAAGCCACTGCCAGTAATTATCATACAAACAGATTTATTTATGCACATATATATAAGGTTTAAAATTATTTTAGTGATTTACATTTAAACATTTAACATTATTTTTAACTTTGATTTTACTTTAATTTACATTGAGTTACTATTATATTATAAATTTACATTTTTAATCAAGTTCGCACAGATGGGCTTATAAACCTGTTTAATATGTTGCTATAGATCGGTTACATAGATTTCAACGGTCAAAAACATTTCAAAGTAAACATAAACGATCAAAATACAAAATTATTGATTACTGACAATTGCATAGGGAATTATAAGAAACCCTCTAGTATTCATCGTAAGATACTTGCATGTCACCAATAACTTAAAAGACATCCGAATAAATACATTTTTAGATACTCACCGTAAGGTATCATTATTTATCGAATGTCTATATATTTTGATCAAATATGAAACGCAAAACATAGTTAACCGATAAACAATCCATGCAAGCGTCTATAAACAACTTAAATTTAATAGTTTTATTTAGGATCGAGCCTGAATCGACTACATAGATTTGCATTTAAAAATAAAATATTCTATCCCTACTTAACCTTAGGCAACACATTTCGCAATCAACTGGCGCCAATCCATCTGATACATTCATGTATTCAATGTAGCATGATACGACAACACAACAATATTGTCAGGAATGTACATCTGAACAATATGTAGAAATAGAAACGACATTGACTCTCCACCCACAGGGATGTGACATCTGTGGGCAAGTAGATCAATAAACTAAAAACCCATAGGAATGGGCTGCGTATTCTGCCGACTTACAAACCCATCCATAGCAAAAGAGGGTGTGTGGCTATATCTATAATCCTGCCCGTAGCGGATCTCATATTACACCTACTAATTACATAAATATATCCAATCCATTGAACGAATTCAACTACGAAATGAACAACCCAAGATTACCCTCCCTTAATATATCTTTACAAATCGATACAGCCATTCAGCCTGACTTAAGTTTAACATTTTTTTATAATTTATTTAACGGAAAAAGAAATATAATAAAACTTAAAGAAAAATTAAATAAATAAATAAATAAATGAAATGATTTTACAAATTAAATACATTAAATAAAATTATAACTAATTAATAAAATAATGTTGGTCAGATAGAATAATATTGAAATCATTTAAATCTGGAAAGTTTTTAATTTACTGTTCATAAATTTTAAAGTCTTACGGTTATTGAAATAGTTCATCTTCGTATATTCTTGCGTTTGAGGAATTCCAGTCGTCGAAGATTTGTATGGTTGATCGATTTATTTATCCTTTGGAGATTTTTATTTTATTTTTTTTTAGTGTAATTGGTCCCAATGAAGAAACGATGGCCCATTTTCTTCCTTTCTTACAGAACTGAAGGGTTGAAGCTGTGCGTCTTTTTCAATCCCTCAGCACTAACACCTAGCTGTTACATGTCAATAATCAATCACTCCTCATTCATTAACTACCAAGCTTTCCAAAACCTGTCCTTTTTATATTAATGTCAAGGATTGAATTAACATTGCGTCATGGAGTGATGATTCTTTCGCTGAGGTCCGATTTCCCAAATGGATTTCTTTCATTGGCTAATCAGTTTCTATTGTTGTTTTTTTCTATCTGACTGAGGTTATTACATTTAAATGCTCAAGGCTGGTTTTAATTTAACTAATTAACAATCATTTCCATTTCTAATTAATTACCCTGTTTTCCAAATCAAAAATATATTTCAAGACAAATTTAAAGATATAATTTTATCTCCAAATCTTTTTTAAAATTTAGTTTTAAAAATACCTTTTTCTTTAATAAAAATTTTATTTTAATAATTTTTTCATTATCTGTGCAACTTAATATATAAGAGTTTAAGACGATATTTTAATTTCAATTTTTAAAGAAAGTTTTTAAATGCGAACTTTTTATTTTAACTTGTTTAATAATATATATAAAAAAAAAACAATGTAACGAACGTCTGTGCTCGTTACAATATATATGATCACTAGATGGAGCTTTACCAATAGCTCCTAACAAGCTTTGTTTACATAAATGCTGAAGAGATAGAATTCAAAATCTCTATCGTTGTCTCCCACTTCCAGACCAGCTGGTTTCAAACTATTTGGCACATGTCAGTGAAGGGCTGGTAGACTAAAAACTAGACTTAAAATACCAACTCTAAAGTCAACACTTATCAAACACATTTTTATCAATTTAAAAGCATGATTTTATATAGTCAATCCAATGAATACATATTTTACATATTTAGATTTAAAATCATCACATCCATCAAGCTAAAAAACATTAACACATTTTATGAGCTTAACTTCATGTTTGTAAATGAAACTTATCTGCTTCATGGAAAAAATTTAATAACATTGCATATGTAGATGTGGATGACTATTAACCATGGATAATATAGTTAATGCCTGTCCAATTTATGCTTACAGTGGCAGAATTGAAGCACTAATTAAAGTCACTAGTGATTCTATTTTAAGTTTTAAATCTCTATAGGGTTTCTTAAACCACTAAACATCACATGTATGAGAGAGTTTTGCCTTTTTATAGGGTTTCTTATGATACTTTGTTGATAGTTAAGCTATCTTACAAAATAAAAATATTACCTAAATTAATAAATAAACATCAAATTTTTAGAATAATATGGGTATCCTTGTATAAAAATGCTACAGTATATCTTTGTTTTAAGTCACTACTAATATAAATGAACTTGGATGAGGACCCACCAAAACAATGGCATTTCTTAAATTATGTATAGTTAATTATCAGACTATAAAAAAAGTCAATATCAGTAAGCATTTTAGAGATATTTTGTTGAGCATAATATTTTTATACATAAAATGTAACATGTTAGGGGTATTAAAAATTGATCCAACCTCGAATATATATATATATATATATATATATATATATATATATATATATATATATATATATATATATATATATATATATATATATATTTAAATGCAACATAGTCTTTTACCATGTTTTAGTTTAAACATTAAAATTACCAATCAAATTTTCCAAACTGTTAATGAGGTAATGGATTATTTCAAAAAGTATATTGCAGTAAATATATTCATGAACTTCATTTTTAAAAAAAATAATTCTTATTGGTTCTCTAAATGTGATTGCATCATTAGTGACTTAATCTTAAAAAAAACATATGATAATCTTTGCTTAGTAAAATAATAAGATTGAATGTGTAGTTTTATACTTAATATAGAGATTAAAAGACAAAAACTGACAAAAAAATTTCAAATGATTGGTATATTAAAATTGCAAAGGAGGTTCATCACTATTCACTGACATGATTACTTTAGATCTTTTCAAGCACTTCATTTAGTTACATAAAAAATATGCTAATAGGTTGTGATCAGTAATTTATATCTAAAAGTTATAATATTAAAATCATCACTGAACTGCTATAAACTACTTTATCATTAAGTGATGCTTAGTAACAGTTGCAAGCATAATGCTATTAGACAAGAATATAAATCTACTCTCTTAAAAATATTAAAAGATGAGTTAGATGTATTATCTCAATGTCTTAATATAAAGATCAATTTTACACCCACTAAATAATAGGACAGGTTTCAAAAAAAAACCACTGCCATTCTTATATTAAGCAATCCTTTTAGATAATCAAACGTAATTTCCCTATAATTAAATATAAAGTATTAGGGTCAGATATAAAAGAATTATAAAAATATGGCTGGAAAAACTTATATGAAGTATAAATAAAAAAGATAGGAGTAAAAAAGTTTTTGAAGGATCTTAATCTTTTCAAGTTGAATGCATATTTATCTCCTCTATAAGATATTTAATCTTATAACATTTTAACCCATGTACAAATTGTCAAGCAGAAAAATCTTTGTTCTAATTTATATATTTTTTCTTCACAATATTGTAACTCTTTTTGAAGAAAAAATATTTACCCTGAGAAATACTACAATCATATCTTCTTTTCTATGATCGTCTTTCAGACTCTCACACATTTCTTTATCAGATAATTAAAGACAAGTTGATTTTAAAAAAAATGTATTAAAAGCTATAAAATAGAACTTTTTTAATTAGCTAAATAATAAATAATCAAATAGATTAATGTTTGGAGATGCGGTTTATAAGAACTTTAAGCATTAAAAATAACAGAACTGGGCAGAAATTTATGGACTTTGAGCTCCAAAGTCACATCAAACCACACAGGGCATTACTAACCAACATATAGGATATAGTTTCACCATTTTATACATAATCAAGATGTGATTCATTAATATTTTTAAATACAGTAATAAATTCAACTTCAGTATTTATATATTGAAAATAAAGATAATAAGAATATAGTACTAAAGGGCAGTAAAAAATTGTAACTCCCATTATTAAATAAAATAATATTTTAATTGTAAATAAAACAATTCACAATGTCGTACAACCACTCCCCCCTACATGCATGATAATGTGACAAATTCATTGCCACAATTAATGCTAATTAGAAAAGCAAGACTTTAACAAATAAAGTGTTAACAAACAAAGTAGCTAAAAGTAGATTTGAGAATTAGAATAAAAGAAATACTTGAAGAGATAGTTTGGATAATGTTTGAAACTTTACTCCTTAGATAAGAAATGGTAATGACTGAAGATGTGAATCATCATATTTTATAAAAAAAAAACTTCTTATCAAATATGTCAAGACCATTTCATTCTTATCACAATACGTTTAACATTTGAAGAAGTGAGTCAATAAGGATACTACTAACTTCAATGACGACATGTGTCACATGATAATCATATGGCAAATTTATAAGATATGATGATTTTGTCTTACTTTTGTATAAATAAAAGGTAATATTTACTTATGCAAAATTTATATAATTTGACTGCCTATTAAAAATTTAATTAAAAATAAATTTAAAAAATTATAGATTAGTAAATCAAATAAAAAAATAATTCATTATGAATAAATTTTAAAAAGTAATATGAAATTAAATAGGTCACATTAAACCAGAAATGCCCATCAGACCAAAAATAATTATGAAAAAAAATTAAAAAAATAAAAATAAAATTAATATAAATTATTTATGCTAATTTATATTAATTTTAAAAATAGACATAAATATAAAGAGATTGCTGAAATAATCTAGAAGACTTGTTTCGAAATATGTTCTATTTGTGATGAAAATATTTTTGTATTATATGTGTAACTTCATATTAAGCATTTTATTTTAGAACTTGTCTATGCTATATATAATAATGTCATGTCGAGAAAATAGTTTTTCACAGCTATCTCAAATTTAGAAAATTAAAAGTCTCTTAAAAGCATGTCCAGCTGCTTCAAAAACCGAATCACTCATAAGTTTAAAAAAAAAATGAAAGGGAAAGAAATTTTAGATGCTTTTACTAGAATAATATATAGTCAACGAAAATCTACTTTAATGTAAAGTATATTGATCTTATTTATAATAAATATTTATATCATTGATTATATTTTCTTCTACTTACAAAAATTAAATGACGTATACATGACAGATTTTTTTTTTAATTTCATATATGTACATATGCATGTGTAAAGTTTTTTTTCCAATTGTAAGTTTAACTTTCAATGCATCAGGTTTGTTAAGAATTTTCACTGCCTATCAGGCAACCTAATTTATTATCTTACTTATATATATCTATCAATGTTTCCTGTTGTATTTTTATATTGGACTATTTCCATTATCTAATATATGTAATGAATGTCTTTAGAAAAATTTAATTTTATTTAAATATTCCAAATACATTCAACTGTTAGTAATAGCACATTAAACAGGTTAGTATATGCACAACATTTTAAAAGTTAGTCATCCCTCTTCTTCAGGTGTTGCTGGCCTGACTAGTGACAGTACTAGCATGGGATTCGAACCTGGGTTCTTAGATTCATGAGTTTTGGATTTTAAGGTAATGCTCTAACCAACTGAACCATCGTGCCAAAGGCAACAGTCTCTAGTAATTTCATATACTTATCTATGAGGTTCTCCACTTTTTTCTAAGAGCAAAGTTGATTAGTGGTTTTCATACATTATGTATAGTCATACTAGGTTGGCTTATGGGGTTTTTTGCCATTGTCATGTGAGCAGCTATTTTAAATTTTCTTCTTTGTACCTTTTCTTCTCTATCCAATTTTTTTTATTTTCCCAATTGAACATGTTCATTGGCACATACATGTTCTGCTACTTTAGTCACATCTGTTTTTCTCTTCTAATCATCAGTTTGTCTTCTTGCAAGTGCTTTTCAATGGGAAGACTAGTCTCACCAAAATATGTTCTTTCACATTCACATGAAAAAACTGCATCTATGAAATACCATGAGAATGTGGAATAATATATATTGGTGAGACTAGTCATCCCTATGAAAAGTGCTTGAAAGAACACAAACTGATGATTACAAGAGAGAAAACAGATGTGACTAAGGTAGCAGAACATTTATGTGCCAATGAATATATTTTCAATTGGGAAACTACAAAAATATTGGATAGAAAAGAAAAGGAACTAAGATGAAAATTTAAAGAAACTGCTCACATGATGATGTCAAAAAATTCATAAGCCAACCTAGTGTGACTATACATAAGATATGGAAACCACTAATCAACTTTGATCTTAGGAAAAAGTGGAGAAATCAGGAGGAAACATAGATAAGTATATGAAATTACTATAGACTGTTGTCTTTGGTAGGATGGCTCAATTGGTTAGAGCATTACCTTAAAATTCAAAACTCAAGAATCTAAGAACCCAGATTCAAATCCCATTCTAGTACTGTCACTGGTCAGGCCAGCAACACCTGAAGAAAAGGGGAGACTAATATCTCTCAAAACATTGTACATATACTAACCTGTTTGATGTGCTAACAGTTGAATATATTTGGAATATTTAAATAAAGTTAAATTTTTCTAATGACATTCTTCTATACATATATTAGATGATGGAAATAGTCCAATATAAAAATACAACTAGAACACCATCATCACAAACCTTCAGGAAACATGAATGTTTCCTCTTTCTTCTTATCCAAACTGTATTTCCAGTATTCTTTATCTTCTTTATGAAGTATTATAACCTTATATTTTATATATTGAGTGTAATGCCATAAGTTCATACAATTCGCACCATAGACTAACAATCTATGATAAACTATACAAATTGTAAATAAAGATTTTTTTTAAAAAAAAAATCTTAATGCATTATAAATAAAATTTGAATAAACAGGAATACATTATTGTGTGTTCTAAAATAGAAATCTGAGCTATTGATTCTTGGACTGATCGCTTTTGTACAAAAACAAAACCATAAAATGTTTGCACAATTGAAATGGAAATTTTATACTCAGACTGACTTTTTTTGGCTTGAACGTTACACATTATCCAAAGCAACTGACTATAAGACAAATAGATATGTCAAATAACTATAAAAAAATATTTTTAAAAAAATGTATATTTTATTTTGCGTTATTATTTTAATGATCTCTAATATAGAAAACGACTTGATAGAGATAGCTATTTAATTTCTTGTTTTCCCTTATGTACATCAAAATAAAGTACTCTATAAGTTCCAAAAAACTTTTTCAGCATTCGCAGATATAGTGAACTTATAAATACAACATTACAATAAACATATAATGTAAATATTTATTTACTGAACATTCTCAATATATTCAACACATTCCAGTATATAAATTCAGATGATACATCCATACTCTCACTCTTGAATAATTAATGTGCATCATATGGTAGAGCAGTTTAATTTCATTACTTAAGTTTAATGCAGGTGGTTCTAGAGTTGAAAAAGAATGTTCTTAAATTGTTATAGTATTCTGAATGATTAAGTCGTGTTGTGTTGGTTTATACATTATGAGTGTAAAATCGAAAATTATGCTTTAAATCCATTATTCATTCGGCATTCTCAAATATAAAGACCACAATAGGATACTATTAACTGATCACTATTAGTATCAGTTTATCATTATTTGTTATTCCCATAATATTAAAATATATTAAGTGGTATGGAGTTGATATGCACTTCTGGTTTAATTATAGCATTAACATTTCTTTCAGAAAAACTTAGTCAACCATTTAATTTACAAAACAGGTCAATGGAACTTCTATTATTGAGATAATAGATCCATTATTCTTGTAGGTGGCCTTCTTTTTTTCTTTCATTAGTAAATTTTATTCTTATGAATTAAATTTTCTTATAATTTATCCAAAATAAAATAATTTTAAATTGGACCCTGTGCTTTAAGAGAAATTTCAGATTTAATTTAATTAAATAATCACCTGTTTATATATTGTTTGTTTTTGCTGTTCATTGTGTTTTCAAACATCTTATGTTTTATAATAGTTCATAAGAATGTTATATACATTTATATATCATTCTTCAGTATCTGCTTTATGCAAAATCACAGACCAAACAAAAACTGTAATGTTAATTAATTTCCTAGATTTGAAAATCTTCCCATTTTCAATTCTGGCCAATGTCATTCTGTGATAATTTCTTTTACTACTGAGTACTTCTTGTTGATGAAATAATGCAAAAAGTGTCAAAAGCATTTTATGACTTTAAATTAATCATAAAATTAGATCACTCTCACATCAAATTTTGATATATTTAGACATGATACTATTTCAAATTTTTTTCATTAATTTTTGTGATAAAGATTCTGAGATCTTCTTTATTTATAATACTTCATTTAATATCCAAGATTGTTGATGTGTTCTTCAACAACTTTAAATCTACATTTATATTCATCCAGTTTGTTTTCCTTCATTACATATTCATTATATAACTTGAATAGATAAGATGACAATATAGAGCCCATGTAATTTTTTACTAATATGATTATCATAATTTATTTTAATTGTTGATTTTTTAGGAGTATAATAAAATGCTCTAGCATACTTATTTTTTAAATGTCATGTCAAAATTAACATGGTCAACTAAATCAAAGGAATTGGTATAATCAACAAATCAGATATGGATTTTGTTTTTGGTAATCTTTTTTTTTTTCAATTATTCAGCATTCATCAACAATTATAACATCTGAAGCTATGCTGTATATATAGTAATTTTCTTTAAAGCAAGGCTTTATTCTGTACTAGTTTTCAGCATAATTATTTACTTTTGATTTATATATATATATGGTTGTAGTTTTGAGACCGTACTGCCACCGTCAGAGGGCATGGTCACACCATCAACAACTGGCCTGAAAATGGCAAGTGATAATTTTTTTTATGAAAATGCATGAAAATCAACAAATAAAATGCCTAAGGCAAAATATGTACAGCAAATAAATATAAAACTACAAATTATAAAAAAATGCAAGAAATGCTAAAAAAAATCAAATAATAAAACCAATTGCCATGCATGAGCAGACTTTAAAATATGGACTCTTAAAATAGTGCAAGGTAAATTTTCAAGCCGCAATAAAACTAGTCTAACTAATCTCAAACTCTACTATCAATTTCTCCTAATGTATAATTTAATTTTGTAACTTTTCTAATATGTAATTGCTCTCAAATGATTTCTATAAATTTAATTCTCTCTCATATGCTCTAACTTTCTTTAACTCTGGTGCAGTCATTTATTTATATGTATGTTTTTATTATTAATATCCCAGTCTCAAGCAATCTGATGAGTTGAATTTCTAAATCTTCTCTTCTTTTAAGTAAACCTTCATGAATTGAGATTATCAATGTTCCCTTAAAACATAAAGCATTATTAATTAATACGTTCACCAGATTGTTTTACGAGCCAACATTTTATTTATGTTTTAGTATAAAAATATATTTGTTTAACTCTGGATTTTCTACCCAGGGTGAATCCAGAACTTAGGCTAATTAATGCTCTGAAACTTATTTATTTTATAAATGTTATTTATTCAATTCTGAAAGTGTGACTTATTATTTGTTTCCTATATAACTGCTAGTCTTTTTTTTATTTACTCTTAAAATATCAAATACAGTACTTAAATATTCCAGTTATTATAAAATCAAAGAAGATGGTATTGATTTATTTTAAATAGCAGAAAAGGAGGGGGTCAAATCTTAACATATATTTTATTAATTGACATCTAAATCTCTCTATATATATTCTAGTGGCATAGCATCTTATTTATATAAATTATGGCATTCAAACTAGGGTCATTTATTTTTAAAACAGTAAATCTTATTCAATGTTGTTAGTGACATTTACCTGTACTGGGTTACTGACATTTGGCCTTATCTTCATGATTATATATATATGTGATTCTTAATCTGGGGGTTATGACAAGGTTGAACCCATAGATTTCTACTCAAGCCTTGTCCTGAGAATAGTTCATCTTTCCAGGACCATTTACTTCATATAAAGAGGCCTCTGGTGGTGATTCCTTAATTCTGACACATGCTATGCCTATCCACTTTCTTCGTATACAAGGACTGCACATCGGCGACATTCACAGCATGCCTTGTCCACTTTTCTCTAAGCACTGCCCAAGAAGGGGGGCTTAGACTTCATTCTCATCCAGAAGCACAACCATCTCCTCTTAGTTATTTACCATTATATTAGTACAGCCCAAACTTTGTATTATTATTATTATTATTATTATTATTATTATTATTATTATTATTATTATTATTATTATTATTATTATTATTATTATTATTATTATTATTATTATTATTATTATTATTATTATTATTATTATTATTATTATTATTATTATTATTATTATTATTTCTTTTGCTTATGACCTAATTTTAGTGCTGTAATAGTATTAAAATTGTGCTCTGCTCTATATATATATATATCAATGCCAAATATTACTAGCTAGATTAATTATTATTATTATTTTACTTTTATTATACAATCCCGCCATCGTAACTTATTTCTGTATTTAAGAGTATCTATTTGCCTTGGGGAAAATAAAGCATTCTTCTTACCAGTGCTAATTAAAAGAATTTTCATTAAGTATTTTATCATATAATCAAATATGTTTTCAAATGTATTTTATGTATTTTCACAACTGTAATGGCATGAAAATGGTTTATGTTATACCTGTAATGAATCTCGAAATGCTCCCCAAAATAATGTTAATCACCACATTTCAGAACCGTAATCCAAAGCATTAATAGCAATATTATGTAATTCTTTCTAATAATCTATTGGCATCTTAATATTGGACCCCCCAAAGATGTGTGTTAATGTATATATCTTATTTAATTAACAAAAGAGCCTATGAGAAATAATAGCATGTATGACACTATGTAATCATCTACCACTTGCTCATTCACGCACATACTAATGTTTGCAATTAATTTATAAATATGTAAACAATTTTTCACTATATTAAACTAATTTTTATTATCCTACTTGTCTAAGTAGTTTGAATTCCTCTTTTCTCCACTTCCAAACATACAGCCATGCTTATATATATTTTAGTTTAGTCATAGTTAATAGATGTCTCATTGTCTTCTCCGCTTTGCTAGTGAGCTGGATTAAAATTAATTCTCATGTGCCATCACTATTATGTTATTCATTAGGTGTTTGACCTAGGGCTTAGAGAGTGGGTTCGAATCCAGGCTGGTTCCTGACCTAAATCTCAGGCTGGACTGGGTTCGAAGTACATTTTGTGAGTTCCAGCTCATATTAGATGGATAAACATGTTTTGCTGGTACATAGGATTTTTTTTCCAGGCTTGAATGCCCAAATTGTGGAGCCAATTATAACTTCACCCTGGGATGGATTAGACACTAGTCAGTAGTATGGTGGTGTAATTTAATTTAGTAAAATATAATGTGTATGAAAAGAGTAGAAGTAATATATATATATATATATTGTAATGATCCAGAGAATTGACTTAATGTGATCTGCACTACAGGGTGCCATCTAGGCATTTGAACCTAGAAAAATTTATAAAGTAGGCAGATACATAAGTCAAAAAAAAAATTTTTTTTGTTTTTAAATTTTGATTCCGAGATCATTAGCCCAAGTCACTAGCTCAGGGAGTAGCAGAGATTTAATAATATAATATCTTATCTAATTATATTTCAATATTAAAAAGATAAATAAAATAAGCCACTGCCAGTAATTAACATACAAACATTTATTTATGCAATATATATATATATATATATATATATATATATATATATATATATATATATATATATAATATTTAAACATTATTTTAGAATCAGTTTACATTTTTTACTTTATTTTTAACTTTACTTTAGATTTTAATTTACATTTTAATTTCTATTATATTATAAGTTTACATTTTAATTAAGTTCGCACAGATGGATTTATAAAAATTTGTTTTAATAATATTGAGTATAGATCGGTTACATAGATTACAATGGTTAAAAACATTTCAAAATAAACATAAACGATAAAAATATAAAATCATTGATACCGACAATTGCAGAGGGAAATTTATAAGTAACCCAATAGTATTCACCATAAGATATTTGCATTGTCACCAATAACTTAAAAGACATCCGAATAAATACATTATAGATACTCACCGTAAAATATCATTATTTATCGAATGTCTATATATTTTGATCAAATATGAAAACCCAAAACATACTTAACCGATAACCAATCCATGCAAGCATCTATAAACAACTTAAATTTAATGCATTTTTATTTAGGGTTGAGTATGAATAGACTACAGAGATTTGCATT
Source organism: Epiperipatus broadwayi (assembly GCA_028023455.1). Classification (NCBI taxonomy): domain Eukaryota; kingdom Metazoa; phylum Onychophora; class Udeonychophora; order Euonychophora; family Peripatidae; genus Epiperipatus; species Epiperipatus broadwayi. The sequence goes on along the minus strand of JAQFVV010007263.1, from coordinate 64,016 downwards.
TGAAAATAAAATATTCTATCCCTATTTAACCTTAGGCTAAAATTCGCAGTCAAACTGGCATCAATTCATCTGATACATCGATGTATTCAATGTAATACGGAATACGGCAGCACCAAAAAGATTAAGAGAAGATATTGACTCTCATCAGATAGGAATATTACATCTATCTAATGAGAAGAACAATAAAACAAAAACTTCATAGAAAGGAACTGTGTTCTCTATCTTATAATTCCTTCCATAGGCAAACGGGTGAGTGTGGCATATATATAAACGATTCTGCCAGTAGCAAATCTCTGACTACATCAATATATCCAATCCATTGACCCAATTTAACAACGACACAAATAACCTAAGATTACCCTCCCCTAATATAACTTTACAAATCTATACAGCCATTCACGCCCGACTTAAGTTTAACATTGATATATTTTAATTTATCGGAAAACAGAAATCATAAATAAACTTAAAGAACAAAATTAAATAAATGGAAATGATTTTAAATAAATAAATAAAAAATATATCAAATAACATTATTAATAAAGAATTTAGTTTGGTCAGATAGGATTCTATTGCATTATTTACTAAAAAGTTTAAAATTTAGAGTTTTTATTGTTTCAAGTGAATATAAAGTTCTTACGATTTTTAAAACGTCTAACTTCATCCGTTGCTTGCCATGAACGTGAATTCCCATGCCGTCCGAAAGAGGTGGATATTCTGAAGGCCGATTTATTTATCCATCCAGAGATTTTTGCTTTAACTAGTCCTCAATGTAGAAAATGATAGTTCATTTCTCTTTCTTTCTTAGCAGAACTGAAGGGATTGAAGAGTGTGTCTTTTCAATCCCTTCTCCTTCACCTCTGCACTAACACATATCTGTCACATCTCTCAATAATAATCTCCCATAATTTTCAAACTTGTCCTTTTATATTAATTTGCAGGATTGAATTTACATTGCGTTATCGATGAGATGGTCTTTTCGCTAAGGTCCAATTCCATTGTTTTTCTCTCCTATCTGACCGATGTTTTTACATTTAAATGCCCAAGGCTAGTTTACATTTCTAATTAAAGCAATCATTTCCATTTCTGATTAATTAATGTGTTTTCAAACTTAAAGATATATTTTTATCTTTAAATCTCTACTGAAAATTTAGTTTTAAAACACTTTTTCTTTAATAAAGTTTTCATTTAATAATATTTTTTTTTATCTGTGCAATTTATATATACGAGTTTAAGATGATATTTAATTTCAATTTTTAATTCTTAAAGAAAATTTTTAAATGTGAACTTTTTATTTTAATTTCATGTTTAATAATAAAAACACAATGTAACGCGTCTGTGCTCGTTACATATCAGTAAAGTTGCTTAAAAAAATGATCAAAAAAAAAATATTTTACTTAGGGTTAGTAATTACGGTACAGGATTAACGAAGACATTTACAAAAACAAACGGTTAGTAATTTTACAAAAAGACTATATACAAAAAAAAAATGTTTACTATCGCTTTCCTAAGGACCATTTATGTTTACACCTCCTCCCCAAAAGAGTTCTATTTTTTTTATACATTTTATTTTTAACAAAGTGGCATGACAAGCCAATTATTTATATTTATTTAAGACAGTTGCATTGAGGTAAATATGTTTTAAGATAATGAGTTTATGCATGTATATTTGCAGCACAATTATAAATACCACCAACTTATTTATGACTAATTGAAATGCTTAAATAGGGTTACTATGAAGTAAATTCCCAAACAGTACTCATCATAAGGTACCACATTTCGATCATAAACATACATGGCTGTGTTCGCCTATACACGTTAAAGCATAATGAATATTAACAAACAAAAAAAACATATTTATTGCAACCTTTTGACTTTTTTTTTTTTTTTAACAAAAATTAGTTTTAAAATTATTTATACTTTCTCATGTTTAATATATATGCGAAATTTCTTCTGGCAGTGCTTTTATAAAATTCAAAGGATACGACTTTATGTAACAGATAAAAATATTTTATTTTAAAAAAAGAAATTTACTCAGGGCCCTGGTAGTTTATTAAAGATCGGCCCAAGTTGGGTGGCCAGTGGTAATGGTCCGGAGAAGGGACTTAATGTGATCTGCACTACAGGGCACCATCTAGGCATTTGAACCTAGAAAAATTTATAAAGTAGGCAGATACGTAAGTAAAAAAAAAATTTTTTTTTTGTTTTTGAATTTTGATTCCGAGATCGTTAGCCCAAGTCACTAGCTCAGGGAGTAGTAGAGATTTAATAATATAATATCTTATCTAATTATATTTCAATATTAAAAAGATAAATAAAATAAGCCACTGCCAGTAATTAACATACAAACATTTATTTATGCACATATATATATAATATTTAACATTATTTTAGAATCAGTTTACATTTTTTACTTTATTTTTAACTTTACTTTAGATTTTAATTTACATTTTAATTTCTATTATATTATAAGTTTACATTTTTATTAAGTTCACACAGATGGAATTATAAAAATTTGTTTTAATAATGTTGAGTATAGATCGGTTACATAGATTACAATGGTTAAAAACATTTCAAAATAAACATAAACGATCAAAATATAAAATCATTGATACCGACAATTGCAGAGGGAAATTTATAAGTAACCCAATAGTATTCACCATAAGATACTTGCATTGTCACCAATAACTTAAAAGACATCCGAATAAATACATTATAGATACTCACCGTAAGGTATCATTATTTATCGAATGTCTATATATTTTGATCAAATATGAAAACCCAAAACATACTTAACCGATAACCAATCCATGCAAGCATCTATAAACAACTTAAATTTAATGCATTTTTATTTAGGGTCGAGTATGAATAGACTACATAGATTTGCATTTGAAAATATAATATTCTATCCCTATTTAACCTTAGGCTAAAATTCGCAGTTAAACTGGCATCAATTCATCTGATACATCGATGTATTCAATGTAATATGGAATACGGCAGCACCAAAAAGATTAAGAGAAGACATTGACTCTCATCAGATAGGAATATTACATCTATCTAATGAGAAGAACAATAAAAAAAACTCCATAGAAAGGAACTGTGTTCTCTGTCTTATAATTCCTTCCATAGGCAAATGGGTGAGTGCGGTGTATATATAAACGATTCTGCCAGTAGCAAATCTCCGACTACATCCACTAACTACATCAATATATCCAATCAATTGACCCAATTTAACAACGACACAAATAACCTAAGATTACCCTCCCCTAATATAACTTTACAAATCTATACAGCCATTCACGCCTGACTTAAGTTTAACATTGATATATTTTAATTTATCGGAAAACAGAAATCATAAATAAACTTAAAGAACAAAATTAAATAAATGGAAATGATTTTAAATAAATAAATAAAAAATACATCAAATAACGTTATTAATAAAAAATTTAGTTTTGTCAGATAGGATTCTATTGCATTATTTACTAAAAAGTTTTAAAATTTAGAGTTCTTATTGTTTCAAGTGAATATAAAGTTCTTACGATTTTTAAAACATCCAACTTTATCCGTTGCTTGCCATGAACGTGAATTCCCACGCTGTCCTAAAGAGGTGGATATTCTGAAGGCCGATTTATTTATCCATCCGGAGATTTTTGCTTTAACTAGTCCTCAATGTAGAAAACGATAGTTCATTTCTTTCTCTTTCTTAGCAGAACTGAAGGGATTGAAGAGTACATCTTTTCAATCCCTTCTCCTTCACCTCCACACTAACACATATCTGTCACATCTCTCAATAATGGATCCCCCATAATTTTCAAACTTGTCCTTTTATATTAATTTGAAGGATTGAATTTACATTGCATCATCGATGAGATGGTCTTTTCGCTGAGGTCCGATTCCATTGTTTTTCTCTCCTATCTGACCGATGTTTTTACATTTAAATTCCCAAGGCTAGTTTACATTTCTAATTAAAACAATCATTTCCATTTCTGATTAATTAATGTGTTTTCAAACTTAAAGATATATTTTTATCTTTAAATCTCTACTGAAAATTTAGTTTTAAAACACTCTTTCTTTAATAAAGTTTTCGTTTAATAATTTTTTTTTATCTGTGTGATTTATATATACGAGTTTAAGATGATATTTAATTTCAATTTTTAATTCTTCAAGAAAATTTTTAAATGCGAACTTTTTATTTTAATTTCATGTTTAATAATAAAAACACAATGTAACGCATCTGTGCTCATTACATATCAGTAAAGTTGCTTAAAAAAAATGATCAAAAAAAAAATATTTTACTTAGGGTTAGTAATTACGGTACACGATTAATGAAGACATTTACAAAAACAACCGGTTAGTAATTTTACAAAAAGACTATAAACAAAAAAAAAATGTTTACTATCGCTTTCCTAAGGACCATTTACGTTTACACCTTCTCCCCACAAGAGTTCTATTTTTTTATACATTTTATTTTTAACAAAATGGCATGACAAGCCAATTATTTATATTTATTTAAGACGGTTGCATTGAGGTAAATATGTTTTAAGATAATGGGTTTATGCATGTATATTTGCAGCACAATTATAAATACCGCCAACTTATTTATGACTAATTGAAACACTTAAATAGGGTTACTATGAAGTAAATTCCCAAACAGTACTCATCATAAGGTACCACATTTCGATCATAAACATACGTGGCTGTGCGCGCCTATACACATTAAAGCATAATATATATTAACAAACAAAAACAGCATATTTATTGCAACCTTTTGACTTTTTTTTTTTAACAAAAATTAGTTTTAAAATTATTTATACTTTCTCGTCTTTAATATATATGCACAATTTCTTCTGGCAGTGCTTTTATAAGCTTCAAAGTATACGACATTATGTAACAGATAAAAATATTTCATTTTGAAAAAAGAAATTTACTCAGGGCCCTGGTAGTTTATTAAAAATCGGCCCAAGTTGGATGGCCAGTTGTAACGATCCAGAGATTGGACTTAATGTGATCTGCACTACAGGGCACCATCTAGGCATTTGAACCTAGAAAAATTTATAAAGTAGACAGATACGTAAATCAAAAAAAAAAAAATTTTTTTTTGTTTTTGAATTTTGATTCCAAAATCATTAGTCCAAGTCACTAACTCAGGGAGTAGCAGAGATTTAATAATATAATATCTTATCTAATTATATTTCAATATTAAAAAGATAAATAAAATAAGCCACTGCCAGTAATTAACATACAAACATTTATTTATGCACATATATATATAATATTTAACATTATTTTAGAATCAGTTTACATTTTTTACTTTATTTTTAACTTTACTTTAGATTTTAATTTACATTTTAATTTCTATTATATTATAAGTTTACATTTTTATTAAGTTCACACAGATGGAATTATAAAAATTTGTTTTAATAATGTTCAGTATAGATTGGTTACATAAATTACAATGGTTAAAAACATTTCAAAATAAACATAAATGATCAAAATATAAAATCATTGATACCGACAATTGCAGAGGGAAATTTATAAGTAACCCAATAGTATTCGCCATAAGATACTTGCATTGTCACCAATAACTTAAAAGACATCCGAATAAATACATTATAGATACTCACCGTAAGGTATCTTTATTTATTGAATGTCTATATATTTTGATCAAATATGAAAACCCAAAACATACTTAACCGATAACCAATCCATGCAAGCGTCTATAAACAACTTAAATTTAATGCATTTTTATTTAGGGTCAAGTATGAATAGACTATATAGATTTGCATTTGAAAATATAATATTCTATCCCTATTTAACCTTAGGCTAAAATTCACAGTCAAACTGGCATCAATTCATCTGATACATCAATGTATTCAATGTAATACGGAATATGGCAGCACCAAAAAGATTAAGAGAAGACATTGACTCTTATCAGACAGGAATATTACATCTATCTAATGAGAAGAACAATAAAAAAAAAACTCCATAGAAAGGAACTGCATTCTCCATCTTATAATTCCTTCCATAGGCAAACGGGTGAGTGCAGCGTATATATAAACGATTCTGCCAGTAGCAAATCTCTGACTACATCCACTAACTACATCAATATATCCAATCCATTGACCCAATTTAGCAATGACACAAATAACCTAAGATTACCCTCCCCTAATATAACTTTACAAATCTATACAGCCATTCACGTCCGACTTAAGTTTAACATTGATATATTTTAATTTATCAGAAAACAGAAATCATAAATAAACTTAAAGAACAAAATTAAATAAATCAAAATGATTTTAAATAAATAAATAAAAAATACATCAAATAACATTATTAATAAAGAATTTAGTTTGGTCAGATAGGATTCTATTGCATTATTTACTAAAAAGTTTTAAAAGTTAGAGTTCTTATTGTTTCAAGTGAATATAAAGTTCTTATGATTTTTAAAATGTCCAACTTTATCTGTTGCTTGCCATGAACGTGAATTCCCATGTCGTCCTAAAGAGGTGGATATTCTGCCAATTTATTTATCCATCTGGAGATTTTTGCTTTAACTAGTCCTCAATGTAGAAAATGATAGTTCATTTCTCTTTCTTTCTTAGCAGAACTGAAGGGATTGAAGAGTGCGTCTTTTCAATCCCTTCTCTTTCACCTCCGCACTAACACATATCTGTCACATCTCTCAATAATAATCCCCATAATTTTCAAACTTGTCCTTTTATATTAATTTGAAGGATTGAATTTACATTGCGTCATCGATGAGATGGTCTTTTCGCTGAGGTCCGATTCCATTGTTTTTCTCTCCTATCTGACCGATGTCTTTACATTTAAATGCCCAAGGCTAGTTTACATTTCTAATTAAAACAATCATTTCCATTTCTGATTAATTAATGTGTTTTCAAACTTAAAGATATATTTTTATCTTTAAATCTCTACTGATAATTTAGTTTTAAAACACTTTTTCTTTAATAAAGTTTTCGTTTAATAATTTTTTTTTATCTGTGCGATTTATATATACGAATTTAAGATGATATTTAATTTCAATTTTTAATTCTTAAAGAAAATTTTTAAATGCGAACTTTTTATTTTAATTTCATGTTTAATAATAAAAACACAATGTAACGTCATCTGTGCTCATTACAATATATATATATATATATATACATTTTTAGTTATAATTTAATTATTGAGTATCAATCATGTAGTTATTTAAATTTACTATGTTTAAGAGTCATGTAATCTATGACTCTTATTTTGACTATTTATAGTCTCTGCCTTAAGTCTTATGCAAGGTTATATTGCTAAGACTACTAATATATGGTATGGCTGAAGGTCTATCAGCCCTATATAGCTATTTGAGTTGGATAGCTGGGTTTGAAGGCATGTAGGTGTCTGAAAATTTCAGATTTTCAACTCAGTAGATAACTTTTAGATAAATGCTGGCTTTGGGTTGGTATTTTTAGATCTAGTTTCTGAACCTACCCTGGCACCTCTCTGAGGAGTGTCAAAGCATGAAACCATGGTCAGGGGTTTGGGGGGGGCGGTTCTGATAGAGATATTTAAAATGCTTTCTCTGGCTAAGCATTTATCACAAAGCTTGTTGCGGCATTGGCAATCCTCATTGTTTATAACTTAAAAGCTTAAGAGAATAGGGTCATGTGATCTATGACTCTTATTTTGACATAATAATTATATTTGGAATAAGACTTTTTGATAATTATTAGATTTAATTAGTTTTTACTTTTATGCCAAGTTTTTGAAATACTTGCTGCATTTGTAATAGCCATGAATAATTTAGCCAAAAAAGCATTGAGTTTGGTAATAAATGTTTTAAAAATTCTGAAATATATCACTTGATTGACCAATATCTATTAGTTTTATTAGATTTATATTAGAGAGATGTTATGAAAGAGAAAATTTTAATTCTACTAAAATGATGGTTTTTCTATTTCTATTAATTTTAGATTTAGAAGTCTGACATATAAAATTGGCAATTTCATTAGTAGTGACAGTAGTATTTTAGGACTATGTAAAAGTGACAATATCTTTTGACTAGATTATATAATGTGTGCTTTTTTTGCATTGTTTCTTTTCATTTTTATTTTTAAGGCTCATCCTAATCTTTGATAGAGTAAATATTGAATATAAAGACCACTTCTGATTATAGTCACATAAATAGAGATTGTATTATAAAGTTTTGCTGTGCAGTTTAACTTGAAGTCTTTTAAATTTGAAAGCTGTAGATAGTTAACGATATTAAAATCTGGTTGTTGTTTTTTTCATATGTCATAGCATCGGCCGGGACGCGAGCCCACACCCGTCTGCAACCAACTACTTGCTTGCAAGGCAGGTGCGATGACCTCTCGGCTAAGAACGCTTTTTTGTACTGATATTTATGGCAGTTTTATTTGTTTTCAAATTCAATTCATAAAGTTAATAAATAATGAGCGTTTATTATTGGTTGAATAACGTTATTCTAACAACACAAAATAAAATAAAATAAAAAACCTATTTTAAAACATTTTAAAACACTTGTTGATCGTATCAGAAAATTCTGGCCTAAAGTTTGAAAATAGTAATACTGTACTGGTTTAATGAATTGCTATTATGAATATTTTGTTGAGGTAAATAAATAGATATAAAAACATTGATGAAATAATGTAAAAGCAATAGCATTAATGAATTGTGTTACAGATAGGAATCAAAATTTAACAAAATAATAATCTTAAACGAATCATGAATTTGTATGGTATTAAATTAAGTGATAGTGATATTAAAAATAAGGAGTTTTTTTCTTTTACATTGATAGCAAATTTTATGGTCTTCCTTTAAAAATAACTGCGACATAAATTAAATTTTATCAGCTGTTGAACGCTAATATTTTTAGTTTAAGTTTTAACACGAACCACATTATTAACAGCTGTTGAAGCATTTCCAGTTTGGATTTTAAAACAACTATTATTACTAAAATATCGAATTTTTTAAAAGTATATTGAGAAAAGGAGTAGTTCTATTTTTGTGCTCTCTGAAAAAAGAAAAAACAACTTTGACAGTTTTTCTGTCAATGATTATATTACTAGTGACTTGATTAAAAAAAAATGTTATCTCCACTTAGTCGATTAATAAAATGAACATAAAGCTTTATAAATATATATATATATGAGAATTTTAAAAAAAAGTTCTATCAAAAAAAATACATTCTAGATCTTCTTTTAATATAATAAAATATAACATATAGACCTTTAAAACATTTTACTTCTATTATGTTAAGAGTTACTTTTTTAATATGATGATATTGATATTTTTAAGTGATGAAAGTAGAATTTATATAATCTTTGCAATAATGATACAAACATTCAGATAGTTGCAATTAATGGTTAGTCCTTTGGAATCAGATCATAATAGACCCAATCTTTAGATTGAGCCATCATCCACATATCAATAAACCAAAAAAGAAAGTAATTTATAAGTGTGATATTGTCAAAAAAAAAACAAAAAAAACATGCAAATAAGTTACTTCATATATGTCAAAAACAAAATAAACATGAAAATAATGAAATATATTTAAAAAATAAATGTGAAAATATATTTGATAATCAAACCAATGCATAATAATTAAAAACCAAATATATTCAAATAAGTGTAATTAATACAAGCATACTCTAAGAAATTAAATTTGCAATGTGAATACATGTAAATCCTTAATAAATTAAATTATAAAGCCAGCCTAATAAAACGAATATAAATAAAGATCTAGCAAGCATTATAATTCAAATATTAAATCACAAAATCCAAAAGAAAGTAACTGGACAGTAATAAATTCAAACAAAATTAAAGTCCACAAATAAATGTATTAGTGTACAAAAAAATAAAAACATAGACATTATAATAAGTCCCCAGATGAAATTTACATTTATGACAAGTTGGTATTTAAGGAGCATAACAGTGCATATATTAAATCATGCAATGCATATTAATTGACAGCAATAAATCCATGAGAAATTAAATTCTAAAAAGGTATCTTTATATAAGAAAAATGAAAAATATGGATGCCATTAAAGTATAGTTAATGTTGCAAATGCAAGTTTTTGTCATTTATTTTTAAATTTATACTTCATATAATTATTATCATAACAAACATTTTTATCTGTGAACTTATTATGGCAGTCTTTTTTTTTTCATTTTCCAGTATGTTTAAGACAACAAATAAATGTATGAAGTATAAGCATAAAAGCAAATGACAAGATGGAGATGTACATTTAAAAAAAGGTCTGCAATTTTTAGAGCATTGATAGACATTTTTCATCTGCCTCCTATACATAGGCAGCTTTTGGGGAATTTAATTTCTTGTGGATTTATTGTCATCAATAACCCTTTTATCAATTTCCTAACTTATTTATAGTATTATTGTAGTGTTAATTTTTTCTCTTTAATGTACATTTTATCTAGTACTTTTTATGGTCTCCACATTTTTCATTTTTCATACATGGATAAACTTTTGGAATTTAATTTATTGTGAATATATTAGGATCATATACTTTCCTATGTATTAAATGGTTTACATTTGTATTGTTGTACTTATTTGCTCCTTATTTATATTCAGTCCATGGATTGATTTTATTTAATTTCTTATAGAGTGGCATTAATCTTATCACTAATTTAGATTTTTATGTAATATTTAGTAATCAAGTTACTAAAGTATTTATTTTGCAAACATTATGCATTGGTTTAATTTTTAAATTGTTTTTTATATATTAGTTTTTTTTTTAAAAAAAATAATAATAATTTTTGTGTTGTTTTGGGATTTTTTTTTTACCAATATATAAAACTTTTCAATTATTTTTATAATTTTTTTCCTCATAGATAGTGGTTCATCTTATAGCACACAGTCTACCAACACCTATAATCAGTTAAATGTAGACATAAATAACCTTGATGAAGTTGAACCTATTCTTTATCATTTTAAAAGCAAAAGGATTGTGGTGTCCTAAGATTTCTGATATAGATTTAAAATATGTACTGATGCATCAACTTCAATATTTTAAAACTGTATCATTATATGAGGGGTGACCCAAAAATAACTGAAATTGTTTTCTGGTAGGTGCATCTGTTGTCATACATGCTTCTGCTGTTACATACCTTTATCAGTGACCTTTTGCATCAATCTTCTGAATTACATTATGGTGTGAAATCATGGTCCCATGTAGCACAATTTTTGTAAAGTGTATTTGGCATATTTGGTGATTTTTTGTAATGGCTGAAAAATTGGAATAATATAAAATTCTATTTTCTTTCAGGGAAAACTGTATAGTTCTTGAAACAGATTACAAGTAAGCTGTTTAGGGGAAAACCCAAGGTTATGAATTATTTAATGAAAGTGTCAAATTCACCATGTCACAAAATAAGCATGGGGAATAAAGTCAAATGTCAAGATAATGCTATTTTTTTATTGGTGCAAATTATATTTTTCTTTCAAAATTACTTCTTAATAGTCAGACATTTTATCTATGATTTTTAAAATGTTTATGTGATGCAGCAAAATTAAAACAACCCATTTTGTGGTAAAAAGAGGAGTACAAACTTTAACATGACAATGTCTCTGCATACAATCTTGTGAGTGAAACAATTTTTAATTAAACTCAACATGACCCAGTTTATCCATCAGTCATATTTGCTCGATCTCTAATCATGTGACTTCTTTTTATTTTCTCAAATAAAAAAAAATGACAATTTCTTGACTGACTTAGAAGTGATGGAAAAACACCATAGTCATTAAAAGACTTCACTTTGAAAGTGTTTCCAGACTACTTTAAAAAGTGAAGAACACTGAAAAGTTAAAAAACATGTTTAGACTGATACTTTAAAGGAGATTAAATTTATAACAGTTAAAGATAAATAAACATTTTTTATTATAAAATTCCGGTTGAATTGTGACCATATATTAAAAATGTTTCTATTGTTCAGATTTTTTAAAATAAAAATGCAAAAAAAGACTATAAATTTTGTAAAATATGATTTTTTTATATCTCTGCAGCAAAAGCACTTTTCATAGTTTTATTAAAAAGTCTCATCATCAAAAGTGTAATTTTTATATTCTTTTTTTATAAATTTGATAAAGTTAGTTGATTCAGTTCATAAAGAATGCTTGCTGGTAATGTTTTAAAATTTGCATATCACAGGCTGTCAAAGATGTTCAATCATATTTATAGAGCTTTAAAACATCACATGATCACTATTTCCCATGCTTGTTCGTAACTGTTGTTAAAATAGGCAAAACTCTCTCCATACAGTAGTGCCACTCAAAGCAAGACAGAGTAATCAATGGATGTCAGAAGGCTTGTGCATAAAATCCCTATCTAGTGCCTACTCATTCAATATCACCAAACTAGTTTCTGACTTATGGCCTTTGTCAGTGAAGGGTGTTGAACTGAGTTTAGGCCCATATGACTATATAAACTACTGAGCTTAGATTGAAAATATTTGTGTGTTTTCAATTTTATTCTCAAAGCTTTGTAGTTATGTAAAAATAAAAGGTGTCTGCTGGAGGGTTGCATTAGATCCTAAGATCTAGGTGCAGTGCTCTCAGATCCAAGGCTCCTCACTAACGAAGGCCATAAGCCAAAACTAGTTTGGAGATATTGGATGCATGGGCACTAGATAGGGATTTTATGCACAAGCCTTCTGGCATCCATTGATTACTCTTGCTTTGAGTGGCACTACTGTATGGAGAGAGTTTTGCCTATTTTAACAACATATTAAAAAGCGGTTACTTTTTACTATAAGTAAAATTTGAGATATTTTCAATATTCTTTTCCATTTTAACTAGAGTAATATTTGGTACAATTTATAAGTGTTTTCATGAAATAAGCATTAAGGATGTGATATATATTCTAAAGTGAGTTTTTTTTTTAAATAAAATCACTTAAAATTAAAAACAATATTTTATTATTTTTAGTTTCTAGATTAACAATGTACTAATAATAATGCCTTTCTTTCCAAATTAACCAATGATCTACAGAATATTTTTGTTTGAATACAACTTACAAAATCTTTGTTTTAATATCTGATGCCAATGATGGGGGGGGGGGGATAAACAATATCAGGTTTTAATAAATTATCATCTCAAAAATGAAATTAAATTTGCTAGCTTAAGGTAGAAAAATAAACATATATATATCAAAATGCAGTACAAAAGGTCTCAGTTAAATGATAGAAAATTTTTATATAGTAATTTAACTATGATAATTAATTTAATTATACATAGAACTATTATTTTTTTTTCAAAAGCTGAAGATGGATTTTACATTGACTAGAAAAAAAATATTTAGTGAGCATTAATAAAATTGTTGTGACTTTAAGCTTACTTTATTGATGATATTAAATCAGCAATTCAAAGAGCCGTTTTATTGTGCTGAGTCTGTGAACATGATGGATAACAAACTTATATAATAAACAGCATTATATAATAAACTTAAAAACATTTTTTTTAAGGGGGCCATGATTATTGGAAAAATATCTATAAGAAATGAAGTGGAGTTTGTTTTTTTATTCTAAGCATATTGTTTTCTGTAGAATAAAATAGAGTTAGAGTACTTGAGGAAAGTGATAAACTTTTTAAAAAATCTGCTAAAGGTAAATTGAAATACGCAAATTAATTAAACGGACTAAAAAATCAGCATGTTTATAATATGTGTGGCTTTATTTATGCTCAGTTATTGGCTTAAATAGTCATTGCAAAACTTACCTTTAACTTTCGGCCCTCTTTATCATCTTATTTTTTCCTTAAATTATAATAACGTACTTGATTAAGAGGAGTTATTAATGTATATTTTTTAAAAAAAAAAACATTAGATGTATTGCTTAATATGAGATTACTGGTCATACATTCCTTCAATGTTCCTAAATTTGGCTTCTCAAAAAATAATAATACGCAGCTGATGTTGGACATTCAAGATTTGCAAATGTGCTATCAACCCGCAAAATAGGAATTTAAATAAAATTACTGATCTATAAAAAGAATCTGAGAAATCACTAAATTGATTTAAATTTTATTGTAATAGTTAATAATATACAAGTTTTATATACAACTAAGTAAATTGCTGACCACAATTTTATTGTTTTCTTCTGACAATTTAAATAAAATAAAGTGTGTTTTTTTAAAAAAAAAAAAACTTTTTTTAGAACTAAAACTATTACTTAGCTATTGAATTGATTTTTGTTTTTATACTATTCTTTAAACTTAATGTAAAAAGTTGAAAGTATATATATTCTTTACCGTTTTTTTTTTTTTTACAAAAAAAGAAAACGAGAAAAAAATAAAAATTACAACCGAAACCACAAATTTATTTTTTGCTAGAGAGAGCTTACATTTTATTTCAAACTAAGTCTTTTGTCTACTTAATTTATTTACGCTTAACATAAATACAATATATATATATATAAATGATTTTATTAATTATCTAAAGCCTAGAGTTACGAAAGAATTGAAATTATTATAATATATAGTTACTACCCTGGACTAGATTTATATAACTATATAAGCAATTAGCTAGAGTTCAAAACTTAGGAACTTTTGAATCTACAGACTTTATTTTGATAGTAAATGAAAAAGTTGAAAAATGATTTCCAGATTTTTAACTGCATAGGATACAGCATTTATCCTGAGTCCTCACTCAAAGATAAAAGGCAGAAACTATCTGAGATACTAATTTAAATGTGCTACCATATGGTAATTACTCATTTCTCAAGCTTATATAGATAGCATTAGAGTAGAGATCTGCTCTTGTTTATCATATATTATGTAAACTAACCAATCTAGTGATATATTGTTGATAGTATTTATTTTTATTTCATACTTTAATGATTATTCTCTAAAAAAAAAAAAAAGGAAATAATATATTTTAAGTATGATAATTTCTCATGTTTATCACTTGAACCAATTAATTAATGCTGATTCTAAAAATAGGTAAATGTTAGGAGTAATAAGAAGAGAAAGTCAGCAGGTAATATTGACATCATTAATTACAATTAAGAAACTACAATAAAACTGGATTGCACATTGTCAAATAATAAAAACTGTCTCCCATGTTATAATACTGAGATGAATACTTTAGACCATTCTCATTTTATCTATTTTTTTTATAATATTTGGCACATTTTTATTGTATTTATAAGATTCTAATTTACTACTTATAAACAAGTTGAATCTTCCAATAAATATTTTCATGGATTGTTGTTATAATAAAGAATAGAAATAATGAGATTATATTCATGTAATCAATGGACCTCCCTATACATTAATTAAAAAACCCAACAAAAGTTAAATCTTTATTTATTTATTTATTTATTTATTTATTTATTTATTTATTATTCCTGTGTCAAAGCATCAGCCAGCAAGCGAACCTACAAACCCGGGATACCTGCTTGGAAGACAGCTGTACTGATCACTCAGCCACCAATGCTTGACAAATCTTTATTTATTGATTGATTGATTAATTAAAAATTTGAAATTAGTATCCTTACCTTGTAGAAAGATGATAGGCTTTTATTCTGGAGATGCTAACTTAGAGCTACAATACAAATTAATGAAACTTCTATTATTAAAATGTTTGAATTGAATTGTTTTCACCTTCTATTTTTACTAATCCAACAAATCTTACTCTAAAGAAATATAAATGATTTTAATATAAGTAAACCTCCTAATTTTCTTATTTACACTTTTTTTCTCATTTACTATATACATCTAATACTTATTCATCTTTCAACATCAAAAAATGGCCCATCTGGTCTTTAATAACCTCAAAGAAACTTTTATGAATCATCAGAAGTAGTTACACTTGTGATTTTAATTATATTTTTTACTCTTTATCTGCTGATTTTAATCTCCAACTGTTTAAGCTTTTATATACAATTTTTTTTTGTTATTTTATCTCACCAACATTATACTTTTAATTTTAAAAGTAAATATAACATTTATCTATTTTTCAATTAAAGAATTAATGAGTAAGTAAAGTGTTCTATTGAAATTTATTGCCTAGACGTTACAGAACTGGAACCCCAAATTATGTACTTTAAGCTATAGAGTCTTCTCTTTACCACTGAATAACACTGTACAGAGTAATTAAAGAATTATTATAATAGTAAAATCAATATATATAATAAAAATGCAAAACCTATTTATAATTTATTACATTATAGAAAAAGAAATTAATAAAAAGAACTATAAATTGAAAATTAATATTCTATTTCATTCCAAAATGCAAATTTTTGTGATATGCATTATTGCTTACTTTTTACAAAATGTTTTTAATCAAATGTGCAGTGCTGAGACACCATTACTTTGTTTTTTCTCCTATAAACAATATAATTTATTGTTTAAAAATAGTTAAATCAAATTCCCAGGTTTGAGATTAATAACATCAAACGATCTTGGTTCCAAACTTTTTATGACCCTTAAGTCTCTCAAGTGCTCAGAAAGTTACTAGAAAGAATATTTCCAAAACTTTTTTTGCATATTAGGCTATTAGATGTAAAAAAGTAAAGCATGTAAAGCTTGGGATTTACAGTCAATGTTTTACTCAAAGTAGTGATGTTTGCATTTCTTAAATATTTTAAGTTTGCATTTTTAAAGATTTTAAGTTATTAATTTCTCCATGTTGTGATTTACAAAGATTTACACATTAGAAAATCAGACAATTCAGACAAAAGTACCTAAATATGACTGCTAAACAATGCAAATTATGTTTTTTAATGATATTAAAAACTTTCAAATTTTGATTTGCTTTACTATTCAATAATGTTATTTCTTTGAAAAATGTATACAAGCATTAATAACATCATTATTTTTAGGAATTACCCATGGTACTCATTTCAAAATTTCTAACTTTTAGAAAATAATATTTACATTTGATAATCCTAATCTTCATAACCATTTTAATGAATTTATATTACAATTTGCAAATTGTTTTCAAGTATAGTAGATTTTGATTATGATTCAGATTTGAATGAAATCAATAGGAAAATAACGGATATACTTTTAAAAACTGCAATAAATATAGCTGGTAGAAAAAAGCAGAAATTGACCAATAAAATTTCTACTGAGACTAGAGAATTTATGAAAAAAAAAAGTGAATATGAAGATATATAAAAATGATGCATTAAAAAGGATTGAGTAACTCAAATTTTGTAAAATGGTGTGAAAAAGAGTTGATGATAATATAAAAAAGTATAATTGTGAACTAGCAAGGAATTCTGTAAAAGAGAATAAAAGTCACAAGAATGTAAAACAACATTTTGGTATTGGTATAAAACTTATATCTGCAATAAGAAAAAATATGGAACTATTACTAAAAAGGGAGATGCTATTATGAAATAGATAAGAGAGCTCCATCAATAATTATATGTAGTAACAAAGAACAAGTACCTCTTACATCTATTATATCTTCTGAATTTCCCAGGATTTTAAATGAAGAAGTGAGGCATGCAATTTAATTTATGAAGAAAGGGCAAACTCCAAGTAATGATGAAATTATAATTGATATATTAAAAGAAGCAAGTGAACAAATAAAAAAAATTTTGGAAAAGTTATATACCAAGTGACTAAAAGATAAAACAATGCCAGATGATTGAAAAAATGCAATGTTAACATTTGAAAAAGGTAATAAAGAAAATATTAGAATTTACAGACCTATCAGTCTTATACAAAAATTTTCCAAGATAATTACAATTCATCTACAGATGACATTGGATTTTAACCAACCAAAATAATAAGCTAGATTTAAAAGTGGTTTTAATACAGTATTGAGAGAGTTGCCATTGTGCTTGGATTTTTAGATTATAAAAAGGCATTTGATTCTATAAGCATTTCTTTAATGATTACAACATTGGATCATCAAGGTATAGCATTATTTAATGATTACAACATTGGATCATCAAGGTATAGACCCAGGATACTGTCATGTTCTGAAGAATATTTATAAAAATATGCAACAATTAGATTACATAATTATACTAGGAAGGTTAACATTGAGAAGGGTGTAAGACAGGGTGACTCGATATCTCCAAATCTTTTTACTGCAGTTTTGCAAAAAGTATTTTGTGGATTAAAATGGGAAGCTAAAGGAGTGAAAGTAAATGGAGATTATTTAAGTTATTTACATTTTGCAGATGATGTAGTTGTTTTTGCAAATTATTCTTCAGAGAATTATGAAATGTTACAAGAATTATCAGATGAAAATAAGGTGAAAAGGACTAAAGTAATGTTCAATGCATTTTCTCAAACATGAAAATAAAGATTGATTATTATGAGTTAGAAAAAGTTAACAACCATAAATACCTTGGTCAGATTATTACTACAGATGGAAACATAATGGATTAAATTAATCATAGAATTAAACTTGGTTGGAATATTTTTGATAGAAATAATTTAATACTAAAAGGAAATGTGCTTATGTGTTTTGAAAGGAAAGATTTTTAATAAATGTGTTTTATCAGTTCTTATTTATGGATCTGAGACTTGGAAACTTAATAAAATAGCAATACAGAGACTTCAGACTAGTCAAAGAAGTATAAAGAGATGCACATTAGGAGTAACAATAAGACATTGAAAACACAATACATGGGTAAGAGAACAAACAGTTGTTACTGACATCATTGAAGGAATTAAAAGACTGAAGTAGAGTTTGACTGTATATATTGCTTAAAGAGGTAATAATAAATGGACAATTGAAATTTTAACCTTGATTCCAAGAGATTGTAAAAGACTGAGAAAAATATCACATGCGAGATGAATGGATGAAATAAAAAAGTGTGCAGGTATGATGTGAAGAAAAAAGGCTAGAAATTGGAGAAGATAAATTAAACTTGAAAATATCTCCATCTTGCAGTGGATTGATAATGATTGTTGATGATGATAATGAGATAAACAAAATACTGATCAAGAAAATGAAAAACAAAATCAATGTTTTTTATGCTGTCACCCATACCTAGTTATCACAACTTTTACAATATATGATGGTAGTCTCAATATCTTTATTATCATATCAAACCAAATCAGTTAACATAGAAATATGTCTGGAATTCTTTCTCTCAGTTATTTCTCCAAGATCTCATATTTTCTATCATTCTTCAGGTGATCTCCATATTATTTTAATCTATATAAAAATTAAAATAATTTATTGATCTTGAAGAATTTTACTTTTAGGCCACTTGATTATTAATACAAATTCCAAAGTTTGGCTTTATACTCCCCTTCCAATAGTGCATTAATAAAGTAGCAGACACTAAAATGCAAGTCCATAGACCTTGACAACTCTATTATTTCAAATGATGAACTTTTTACAAACTCTACCAGCAATCTATCATTTATTATTTTTATTTTTACTTTTTAGTTGAATCGAGCACTAATCAAATGTCTAGTGTAATGGTTACAAAATAATAATTAATCTTGTCTAATTCTGCAGTTTAACAAAACATTAAACTCTTTAACATAAAATTGATACATGAATTAGCAGAATAATTTTAACTTTACCTTTAATTTGCTCATTTTTTTCATCCGCAATTTTAATATTTTCAATTCATCTTTAACTTCATTTGCCAATTACGAAGTATAAAAAGTGATGGTTTTATTTGATCCTTTAGGGGTTCATTCTTCAGTTTATTTAACTTAAAACTTTTTTTATAACTTTTACTTTTAGCATTGAAATAAAATGTAGAGATGTTTTACTTTTATATTTCAAGCATATGCCTGAAAAGATTTTTGTAACACCTATTTCATAAGCTATTAATTATGAATGCATTATTGTAATTCATAGGAAAGTTTAAGTTACATAAAGCTGTCCAAGGATAGACCATCAACAATACCCAGAAAACAAATAGTATAGACTATTCTTCCCTCATCTGGAGTCAATAACATTTAACTAAAATGTGCAATCAAAATCTATGGCTTAATTTACAATAAAATGTCTTTATCTATTGTTTAATTTTAAAAAAAGTTTAAGTTATAATGTAAATCCATTTATATTTGCATTAAATTCAAGTTACTCTGAAAAATAAAGAAACATATTCTTCTGTCAAACTGTAATTCCAAGTAAAATTAAAAAGCTAAAACTGTACTAGTGTCTATTGTTCTTTGATATAACCAATAAAATTAGTAATATAATCCCCCAAAAAAAATATTTATTTTATGATTAATCAGAATTTGAGAGTCAAACGCAGTTCTAGCATTAACGCAATAGATTTTTTTTTTTTTACTTTACTTAATTGAACGTCGTCGATTCAAAAATCTTTAGTTCGAGAATTTGCTACTAATTATGATGTTTAGCAAGATTCATCATTTCTCCAGCAGAATATATTTCTTTAAAATTCGTGGTTTCATGTAGTTTGTCACTGAATGTTATAAGATGTAATATGAGTATCTTATTTTCGAAAGTATAGTTCGAATAATAGAGCAGTCACTATCGAATAGTGTTATTTTATGCAATGTTTAGCGACTTCTCAATATAAGTGGCGTTACTCTTCTTTTCCAGGTTTTGATAACCATTTTATATTCATAGGATATTTTATTTTTATAGTTATATTTGAGGATATGCGGGTGATGATAATTCAGCTTCTCAGGTTTTAAAATATATAATTTAAACAATACTTTTATACTTTATAATGGGCATACAAGGAAGAACATCCATTTAGGTAGATGGGCACAAAGATATTTCCTCTCATTTATAATTTTGTTTCAATAATAATTTCTTTACTATATATTATGATTTGCACATATTAAATCATTTTTAATTGTAGTCAAACATAAATCAATTTTTATTATTTTTGAAACTTATATTCTAATAATTGAATGCAAATCATTCTCATAATGGCATTTAAGAAAAACGGAGGTAAAATAATATGCTACATATCTTAAAAGAAATATTGATGAAACTTCATCTGCAGTCTCTTCTTATAATTGATTTAACAAACTTAAGATAACAATTACCAAAACTAAAACAAAGACAACAAAAAAATTGTATAGTCAATATCTATCTTCCAAATACAAAATTATATAAAAAATTTAAAGTGCTAAAGAAAAAATCTGAAGAGATCATGGAAATATAAAATTTTATAAGTTACCATAAATGAATTTAATATTTACGTATATGATTTTGTTTTTTATGCATGATTATTTGATATACAAACAATTTCGAAAATAGAACTATTTAATAAGATCACCAATTTTATATATAAAATTTTTAAGCTCAGATTAAAAAAACAGAAAAGTATCGGAACAAAATGTCCTTTTTTTTTATTTAATTATTGAAACTTGTGTAGTCATGTATAAATTGTTCACGTTGAATTTTTCTATTGAAACAATAACGTAATTTTTTTAATAAAAAAAATGTTTTTTTTTTTTTTTTGACGTTTAGTGTAGAATGCTAAGAATAACGTCAACTTGTCTGAGGTTGCACGTTGTTTTGCAAATCATAAGCTTGGTTTGATCAGAGTAATGCATCTTTTGGACAATCCTTCAGGTCATCAAAACCATCCCCCCCCCTGCACATTCCAGCGCTATGTGCTGCAATTTAATTGAATGGAATTTCATTTAATTCTGGCTGATTAGTTTGTTAATCAAGTGTGTGTTTTTTTAATTTTTGTTTAAATGCTTCATTTACTATTAGAAGAATATGGTACATTTTTAAATAAAAAGAAAAATGTTTAGTTTTGTCCAGGTCCCGAAACGTTATATTAAAACATTTTTGCACAGAAACAGCGCCACCGATGTACAGTGGCTATTTAACAAGAACGTATATTAAAACAGAAAAAGTTCTAGACTTAGAATATATGTTTTCAGAATTTCTAAAAAAAAAAAAAACCTAGCCAAAGCATGGTTGTCAAAATTATTCACTCACATTATTTGCCAAAAACTATCCCAAAACTTAGTATGAAGGCAAAACTAGAACAATTTTTAAAATCAACTAAACATAAAAATGATTCAAAAAATGGTCTCTAATTTATTTATGTCTTATAAGTTCTTTGAAATAGTGATCTTTATAAAAATTATATCAATAGTTAGGAATCATTTATCTTCAGGATAAATTTAGATTAGGCAGAAGCTTCTTTGAATTAGTTCTATATTTTAGTGATTGCAATAAATAGAACATTCAAAATAAACTAAAGACTAATACTACTTTTATTAGTATAATGTAATCTTATGATTATTTTTGATAATATGATTTTCTAAAAAGCATTAAATTCCTTGATAAAATGCTCTAGGTTAGAAGAACATAAGTGATTTTAAATGGTAATCAAGAAAATGCCGAATTTTATACAATGATACATTTTATCATTTTCTTTATTTGTCATATTCATAATCAACTTTCACAAACATGCTAGTTACATAGCATTAATTCACAAAGAGATGCTTTTCAGAAATGATAGAATATTTATATTTTTTAAAAAATATGAAAAGTATGAAAATCCTTTTCAAAGATTAAACTCTACCTCAATTTCTATAAAGACCACATAATCAATTTTTTACCAAAACAATAAAAAAATATTTTTTTAACTGAAAGTATCTTTCTGAAATGATAGATTAAAATAAAATCCTATCCCATATTTTTAAGAAGAACCTTGAACTATAATTTAACTTATCTTTCTCATTTATATAAAGTTAAAATTAAACTAATTCCTAAAAATAGTCTCTTTAGAAAGTTGACTAAAACTTTTTAGAGTGAGATGCAAATTCTATGAGAATAGCTTACAGTTTTAATATATTCTACTGCAAAATAATGCATTTCTGTTTAGAGAAAAGGATTGTATTAAATGTTTGGATAAAGTATTAAATATTACCATTAGAAATATTATTGGAACACAATTCATGGCTTGCAAAAGATTATAATTTTTTCACATATTTTTACATCAATTACTAGATGATAAGTTGCTTCACAAAATGCATAAAAATTTAATAGACTAAATTTTAATTCAGACATAGCGTTACCAGCTAAAGCATATTATAAAATCATAAACTTGATTTTTGGATATACTGGATTTTTTTTTTTTTTTTCAAATAACTAAAGAACTGCAGCACATTCTTTTGGAGAAGGGGGGATGGGCGGCTCTAATAATTTTTAAGACCTAATAATGAAGTGGAATATACTTAATATTTTAGTCATAACATAAGTCTCATCAGTAGGTTCCTGTCTATCCCTTCTCAATATTCTTCCCTGCTTTATCACTGGAATTTTTATAAACACATAGTTAATGACAATTTATTGTAAAAGGCAAGAATTTATATATTGAAACAAATTTTCAGATTTTTTATCTAATCCTTTAATAGCTAACTAACGATCTAAAAAATCCTAATTTTAAATAATTGAAATAAAGTAGAATGAACAATGGTTGGCCAATGGGTCTCCCCTCTGAGTGGGATTGCCTCTAGCATTGTTTTAAATTACTCTGAACAACAAATGCTTCCAAACTTCCAAATAGCAGTACCAGGTACAATTTATATTAGATATGTTGATGATGTATTTATAGCACTACCGAAGATATTTTACATGAACTCCACACTCTTTCTAGCCTAACTGCAAAAGTCAGTTAAGTATATTAACTTAAAGATTAACAGAGAGAATGCTGTACTCAACTACTGCATGATGATCAAGGCCTTGTGCATTACAGGTTACCTCCATCCACTATCAAAATCCCCCAAATCACACAAACTTGCAGGGCTATCTGCCTTCTTATTTTATAACCACCATCTATGCAAATTAGAGTCAGATAAAAAAAATAATATCACCAGTTACATCAGAGATTTAATAAGTGTGGGTTTTAATTACAGAACAATAGCCAACAGGATTGAAGGCTTTCATAAGAGACTTCAGCAAAATAAAAAAGAAAGCAGACAACATCTGACTGTATCATATATACCTGCAGTAGCAAAAAACTTTAGTAAAACTTTAAATAAATAATTCAAACTAGGATTTAGAACTCCTCCAAACACCAATAGACTCATTAATAATACTAAAGATAAAAGAAATATTGAAGCAACCCCCACCCAGGTAGTTAATTGTGTGCCCTCAGATGGGGTGTGGTGCTGTTTATTATGGTGAGACTCATGCCACAATTGGAAATAGATTAGCTCAACATAAATACACATATACATGAGCAATAATCAAAAAAAAGGTAGTTTCATTTTTGCTGACCATCAGCAAGAGCTCAATCCCAGATTTAAACTCTCCATGACATCACGAGGAAAATTAAGAAAGCTTGTTTTATTACCAGTGACATCAAAAGACACTTGTTTTGCCATTTCCAGAAAATGGATAATATAAAAAAATAGTTTTGCATACATTTGCATATAACGACGTTGATAATCTAAAGAGGCTATGATTATGGAATAACAAAACTCTGAAAGCACTAAGCCTGCATAAATTATTATATAGAAAAGTTTCATCGCAACTTCAACGTATCAGCATATTATTAATTATAAAATAAAATGGTTATGCATCATATTTTTATTTGATAATACTTTTTCTTTATTATGTATTGTTTTAAATAAATTATTATTTAAAACAAAAAAATAATATTTCTTTATAGATTTTTTAGTAGTTCCAAGCTGCAGGGATTATAATTTAGTTTCTTATTCTGTTTAATAAAAAAAATTATATATATAATTTAATCGAGTCTTCATTATTTTTTTTAATTTTCTTTACTTTTTATTCCAGTGATATTAATTAAAATTACATAATTTTTTTCTGAACTAATTACAGTAAAACTATATAAAAATAATCTGTGCAAAAGCTTAAAACAAAAGTATATGTGTGTGAGTTTCAAGAAGTTATTTTTAAAAAAATCTTTCACTTAAAGATGTAATAAACATGTTGTTGATATAAAGTATACATGAGATATCACGATTTACTTTGCAATTTGATATAATTGTGATTGTTTTGTATTAAATGAAAGATGTAGATACAAAATTAAGGTCATCATTATTTTTCTCATTTTTTCTTCATTTTCTTTTAGATTCCGTCTTGAATCACATCTCTCTGCATTAACAGTACAAGCCATATTTTCATTCTTTGATTAAACGTAGTTATCTCATTCTATTTTTGTTGATATTAGAGTTGTTTAGCCATGTTTTATTTTTTTTACTTTTATTCTACCTTGAGGGTCTTTTTCTGGCTTCAGAAAGCTCCTCTTCACTTACGAGTGAACCATGATGATGATTTAGTGTATGAAAAAAACATTTAATAATTTAATCATTAATTGTATTCAATTATTGTGTAAGTAGACTTTGCTTTTATTCATCTTCACTAACCCAAATTAAACTTTAAATCTAAAACCACAAGCAATTTTATAATAGTATTTGTTATTGCTATATTAATTTCTTAAACACTGCAAGGTATAAAAAAGACTATAAGCCTTAAGGTAATAATGTTATTAACCTTTTCTATGTTTTTGATCTTGTTGTAATATGCATATAATAATTTAAATTTGACATCTCATTAACTTTTAAAAAATTGAAAAAAAAAATACCAAAAATTTAAACATATTTATATAAACTCTTGTTATTTTTGACAACATGTTAATCTTCTTGTTGTTTTTTCAATTAGCATTTTATGTTAATTATTCAAAATCATTGGGGAGCATGAAACTAGTATTCCACTTTAGTTAATACTAACATTTAAACATGGATGTTAATTAATAAATTAAAGTAAACTCAAATTGCAAGAGATGTTAGAATTTTTAAATTATGATTAACATTTTTAATAGGATGCAAATTTTAAAATGATGGCATATCACTATTTTAAAAAACAAAATAATAAAAACATTTTTTTTTTAATTTTATAAAGAATGAATTAATTTTTAAAAAGACAACTAAATGTGAAAATCGTCAATGCCCTAAGCTGATTGCTCTCGTATTTACGTGACGATACTGAACTAAAAATATAATTTTATTCGAAATTAAGCTTTGATATTTACATACTGTTGATTATTGCAATAACTTCGCAAGTTAACTGAAATTTTATAATGTTAATTTAATGTTTTTGAGCTAATTTTAAAGAATAAAAATGGTTTTTTCCCTAAATCGTGACACGTGATAATTAACATTCAATAAAGTAAATACTGTATACAACATTTAATGTGTTTACTTAAAATAAAGTATTTAAAAGCATAACAAATTATACCACCTATTTAATAAGCTAAAACAAAAGCAAATTGCCAAGGATATAAAAAAATAAATTCATATGAATAGAAGATATATATAAGAAATATAATATAGCCATTCTAAGAAAAATATTAAATGATAAAAAGATGTAAAAATTAAGCAAAAAATAGATAATATAATAATAACTTAAAAAATTAAAATTTCCACATACAAAAATGATATGTAATCTTAGTAGAAAGAAGTGAAGAAATATTAAAGGTTTGCAATCTCTTACTTCTGGTGCTCCATATTATATGATTTTTTAAAGCGATTAATTATTTGACATTTTTTTATAAAGCAAGACACATACATATATATATTAATAAGATTTAATATGTAAACATTAAATTAAGCATAGATCAATGTATATATATATATAAATAAAGGGAGTAAATCTCCCTCCCTCAGATTATAAATTAAAAGCAGTCTAAATGTTGAAGAAATGATCAAGAAAAAAATGAATTCACCTACTGTTGGAGCTCTGATGTTAATAGTAATACTGAAATGGTAAATCTGATTCAGATTTTCATTTTATGGTTTATTCTGCCCATCCACTTATTTAAGGGTTCAATTTCAACCCAAGTACATGAAAGTATAAATAATAATGTATACATATATAGATGCATTCTATACAAATGGTTTTTTAGTATTGTTATTATAAATGTATTTAGATACTAATTCTCATAATGTGTTTTAAATAATATGTGTATATAATTTTTTTATATAACAACATAATGTATCTTAATAAGAAAATTCCATGAATATTTTAATTTAAACAGAGTTTTTATTTTTTTCTATTTGTTTTATTATTCAGTATAGAATCCAAGATGGCATACCAAGAAGATCTATGCCATGATAGGGATTATTTTTGGAATTTCCATTAGCCCATTAATGAAAATTCTATATTGTTTAAATTTGTTTTGAGAAAAAAAGATAATACAAGATTGCCCAAAAATAAAATATTGATCCTTATTAAGGTTTAATTTTTTAAAAATATATATAAATGAATGCATGTCTCTTTTGTCCCAGGCAGGATATGTATGAGAAGATTGCTTCAGGCAGCAAATAGTCGAAATTCTGGAGTCAGAATATAAGTAAGGGAGTTTGAACAAGGAGAAGAGTACAGTCATTAATAGAGTTTTCAACAGTAACTACACTAGTTTTGAACCCAAAGATGAAAAGTGAGTAGGAAGAAAACATTGCCACCTTTTTTCTCCAGATCTTATATCCTAGATATGGTACCGCTATAGTCCTATCCCTGAAAAATGCAGCAAGCCATAAGAATTTGCCCATATCATCATTCCAGGAAATTCTGAGGTAATGATATCTATGAACTGCCAAGACTTCAGATACTGTCTTATATTTAAATTTTATTTAAAAGATATCTTCTCTAAATTAATATTAATTTAAATGTCTATAATTAAATGTTGATCTCTAAGTACAAAGTATATAATATAATGCCAATAATCGACTCTGTAACCCAATCTAATTTGTCCATAATTTTTTTTTACTCAAGCTCACAAAATTTTATATATTTTAAAATAATTATTATTTCACTATATTATGTATTATTTTGTTAATCTCATAGTATAATTTTCTAGATCTTATTAGACCAACTTCAATAGTGGAGATTTTCAGAGGATAATTTTGTGTTCAAGCAAAATATACTAAAAAGAAAAATATAAATAAAAAAGGGAGTTGAATAAAGAAATTAATTAAAAGAAAGTAATTTCTTCTCTCTCACTCACTTGTGGAGTTGTGTTAGATATATTTAATAAAAATGTGTTTCCAGTAGTAATTAGGTTTAATGTTAACTAATGATTCTAGAATGAGATGTTTTTTTATTTTATTTATCATAATTGGCCTAGTATCAGTGCTACTGAACAGCATCAGTCATTGTCATGCAAGGTTTTCAGAACTAAAATGCAAGAGAGGGGGAAGTAATCTACTAAAATATAGTCATCATTCATTATACATTTCAATAGAATGCTTTCACATAAAAGAATTGGTTGTGCATGTAGATCTTTATGCTGTATTAGACTATTTAAGGCTCCCTAATAATAATTATCCATATGTTCTTATAATGTATAATTTAATCGGGTTAGTAAATTAATGCTGAGGGTGTTAGGTATCTATTTTAGAGGTCATGTTTTTATCTTGTTCCCAATATTACATACTGATGTGTTCCAGAGGATAAGTGAGGTAGTTAAAAGTAGTCTTCATGATATCCATATGCTGGACATGGGACCCCAATAAAACATCTCTTCATTCGGTATCATTCCATGGTATCAAGGACATACCAACCCTTTTTCTTTGTGGCAGTAGGAGTACGAGTGACTAGTAAAACGACTGTCATATTGTTACCTGATAGTTCAAAAGGGGGGGTTAAAAAAAAAAATTTGTCTTATGCATTCATGTTATTACCCCAATTTTGTTCTTTATTTTCATACCTGTCTACTATATAAGCCATAAAGAAATGATTCTTTAATTTCGAAAATATTCAGCCTAAGTAACTAATTCTATTTCTACCCTTGGTTAATTCAATTTATTTTTTTATTAGATCATGATTTTATTTCACTATAAGCATGATAAACTATAATATTTAAATGCTGAGATCATATGCATGATAATGGACCGATATTTTAATCACTTACACTCTAAATGTTGTAATGTAATTATAAATTACTGTACACTGTTTCAGTCAGGTCTACCTAATTATAGGTAAAGATATTGTTTGATGAACATTCACCACTATAAACAAAATGGCAAAATAGTAGGTTGTTTCTTGTCAGTTTAAACCATGTAATAATGCCAAGATTTTCTTTATATTCTTTTGACATTTTTTAGTGAAAAGAAAAACAATCATAAAAAGATAATATTGTTATTTTTTTGTTTTTGTTATACAATTAGACTGTAAAATTTTAAATATGCTAATTGAAACATCCCTTTGTAATAAATATGAACAGAAACTTTAATTTACTAAATCCATTGTCATTGATTTCTTTTGTGTTGGTATAATACTTTAATCTAATAATTTTGTAAATAACATAAAAGGTTAAGAAAATGATCGCTGCTTATCTATATATGTAGTTACCACATTATGCGATCTATTTTAAACTTATATATCTGTAAGAAACGAATGTATGCAACTAGTCCATGAGCTTGAGGAATTGTAAATTAATATTTAAATGGTCTATATATAAAATTTTTAAATGTTCAAATTCTTTAATTATTTTTCATTTTCTTTGTTACTTATAAACTAAGTTAAATACAAGGGGCCACTCAAGGTCTCATTGAACCATCATCATCATCCTCAATCATATGCTCTAAAGCTTTGCTCTGGGACAGTAAAACTAAAAGTGTACGATATGATCTTTGGGAAATGTTGTTGATTATGTCTTAGATTTGGGGTTATGAGTAAATAGAGCAGAATCTATGATGTACCTGACCTGTGTATCTTGTACATGGTTGAGTTTGAGGTACTTTACCCTTATTCTGGTTTTTTTTAGATAAACATAGATTTTTCAACTGGCAATAATACTCTTGTCAACATTCTTGACAATTCAGGGTAAAATTAATACATCAGCCCATTGGAATATGGCATATATATATATATATATATATATATATATATATATATATATATATATATATATATATATATATATATATATATATAAGAAGTAATTGAAGCTTCTAATGAGTTATATAATGTAAATAAATTCTATAAAAGACATGTGATATCATTTGTCTTTTAGCATTAGTTTTTATATCTGTTTTAGTTCATAATGATGGTTATAATTTATTCTATAAATATATATAATCAATCAATCAAATTCACTCTCTCACTTAAAATTATGTAATTAAACTAAGTCTATATAAGAACAAATGTTAAAAGACATATCAATTGTTTTTGAAGAATTTATTTACGTTAAATAACTCATTGGAAGCTCATCTCATTTCTTGTTTATTTGCAAATAATCTGTGTTATTTATTCTTTGAACCATATATTTTTTGAACCATGTTTACTTTAATGTTTACATATTAAATCATTAATCATTATAAACAGGGTGATTAAAAGACTTTGTTTTTAGCCTTGTATAATTGATTATCAGTTTAATACCTATTAAATGCCATATTCTAATTAACTGATATAACTCTAAATTATCAATAATGTTGACATTGATATGCTAATAAACATTAGAGCTCTAAGAATATGTGGATTCATTCTATTTTTGATTCTTTGTTCAACATTTAGAATGTTTTTAATTCTTAACCTGGGAGAGAGTGATTTAATCTCTTTATTTACACACACACACACGCACACAGAGAGAGAGAGAGAGAGATTTAAAATTTATATATAATTCATATTTTTAATGTCCTAACATAAAATATTAGTATTAAATTTCTTAAATTAGTTTAATATGCTTGAACATAATTTTAAAACTATTTTAGCATTTTTATGTTTATTTTACCATGAAAATACTATTAAATATTTCAAACTATAGAAATCTTGTCTGCTTTAATTCATTAATAATTTCCTATTTCTCATTTCTTGATTGTAGGAAAATGTGTGGCAAAAAAGATGTGAAATTAAAATTTGTGTCAGTATTATTTCTTTTACTTGTTCTATTCAGATTTAGAGCTCTCGGAATCAAATATGTATTAATCTATTTTCAATTTTTTTTTCAGTTTTTAAATTGATTGAAATACTACTTTCAGTTGATCATTTTACTGATCATTTTATGAACAAACATTTTTGATAGTATATTTCTTTGAGATTAAACTTAATTTAAAATTAAACATATCCAATCATAAATGCAGACAAGCCTGACAAGTCAGACTCAAATTACAGTAAAAATGTATTATAAAGTTTAAAAAATAATATGCATTTGAAACACTATATTTTCCAACTTCCTATTTCTAATCCATTATTTATTGGATAATGTTTAAGCTAGACTTCTTAACCTAAATCTTGCTAAATACTAATTTCATAATCATGTTTATAGCTTTAAAAACTAGTAAATTCAAATAATAATAAGAAATTTTTTTAAAAAAGCTATTTTCAATTTAAAATGATCTTTAAAAAAAGTTAAATAAATTTTACCCTCTTTTTTTTTATGATTGTTTGCTTTTGACATTGTACAAAAACACTTATTGACGGTGAGTGTATGTAAATTTAATATCAATCTAATAGCGCATGTGTAAACAGTAGTTTCCTTTCACAAGATTAAATACTAGTCAAGCATTGGTGGTCGAGAGATTCGGGTCCGCTTCCCGGCCGATGCTATGACTCATGAAAAAAAAAAAAAGATTAAATACTAACTATAAACATAGTTAATCGTTGTGTTTTATTATTATAAACAATGTGAAAAAGAAAAAAAAATTAACAATAATTATAATTATTTTATAATAAAAGATTTATAGATTTGTTAGGAAATAAACGTTAAAACATTTTGTTTTACATGTATAATTAATTACTTTTATACAATTTCTCATTTTAAAGATATAAAAGACTTCATTATTTTATGAGGTTGCTCTAAATTGGTGCACATTAAATAATTTAACAATTTATCAATTTAGTATACATTTTCTCATTACAATATATATAAGAGTACTTGTAGCATTGGGCAGATTAAGAGAAAGATTATATATTAATTGTACTTTGATTTTCAAGTATCAAACTTTCTGCACGTTTTAAACTTTGAGATAATCACTTCAAGATAAATAAAATACATTAATGATTATTATCCCTTGTTTAGATTATAAACTTTAAATCTTAGTTAAAGGTTAATATATTGTACTGTATTTGTTTCAGTACAAGTTGCATTGGCAATTTAGAATTTTAAACTACCAAATTCCAGAAGAGAAAATAATATTTTTTTTTTAAATATCTGATTGTCTTATTTTTTTAGACAACTTAAGTTATATATTTTTTTTGTAAGTTAAAGAGATTAAAAAGAAGATATAAAGCGAATAACAAAGTTGAAAACTAAAGTCACAGAATTCCATTGTCATCATCAACGCTAGCCACCAAAGGGGAAAAAAGATGACTTTGTAGACAAAATTACTTTAAATTTTGTCAAAATTAAAAAGTGTTAACAGGATGTGTGCAGTTGACTAAAATCAGGGAGGGCGTATAAAAAGAAAATGCATTGTGCATCAGGAATCTTAGATCTTCATCTTCTAAAGAAAACCATTTAATATAAAATTGATTTTCTATGACATCATAAAGATTGCATCCAGCTACTCTCACCAGCATACTGAATTGTTGTAATATGTGTGAGTAGATAAAGTTCATTTGATAATGTTTCTTCCTTCCTGAAGTAGCAAAGCCATCACCTACCTAAATCTTGAACCCCAGACTAACTACAAACTGTGATAAGAAAGTATAATGGATCCCTCCCAGAACAAAAAAGCATGTATGGAATTTCACTTATTAGAAAGAGACATTATTTCATAATTTAAGTGATCACTTTCTTGAACTACAAAGATAGCAAACGCTGTGTTGTGTCAGACTATAAAAAAAAAGAATCTGAATCTTAGAAAAAAATAGTGTTTAATAGCCATTTGAATTTATTTGTTTTATACTGTTATTCTCTATTTAGTTTTTAAAATAATCATAAATGTAATTTAATATATCATAGGAATATAACTTGCATTGTTGTTTATTTAAATTTGTTATTAATAGGATAAAATTATTTAAATTCAACAATAATTACTTTATCAAATAAACTGCTGATGCTGTATTAGAAAATATAATCCTCCGGATGTAGCAAATAATTTTCTAATAATAACTAATAAAGATAGAGGGTAGGCTAATGAATTCTTGTATAGAATTCTGGCACCTTTCAAATAAATTAAAAGCTGGTTATATCCTCAGTTATTATTTAAGTTTAATTACATGAAGAGGGCTGTGTGACCAGGAAATAAAATTGCACTTGATAAAATTACCGGACATATTTGAATGAGGGAATTAGCAAATTGAATGTAATTTAGTCACCAAATACGAAGAACATAAATCATATAAACCCTAAGATATTGATGGATTGTACAATGTCATCCAACATGAGTCATAATAGTAACCCAAAACATGAGACAGAAATTGGGATTATAAAAGAATAAAATTTTAAATATAAACATTGTTTCCAAAAAAATCACATATGGAGGTAGGGGAAAAAAATAGGCAAAATGATGGGAAATAAAGTAGTTCAGAAGGTAAAGTGGCATTAGAGAGGATGTCAACAGATGTGTTAGTGAAATATAAATAATAAGAAAATGAAAACTAAGCAAGATATACAAGATAGAAATAGAATGATATGGAATTAAAAAGTGGAAAAAATAGTAAGTCCATAGAAAAAGACAAAAAGAAAAAGATAAAAGACATGGAGCCATTAATGAGAAAAATATTAAAAGAGCTGTTGGTGGAATTTAAAGAAGAAATTAAAAAAGAAATAAGCAAGTTCAAAGAAGAAGTTAGTGCAAAATTTAAAGAAATGAGAGAATAGTTAGAAAAAGTTGCAGACAAGAAGATAATAAAAAAGCTTAGAGTATAGAATCAGGGAAAGTAAAAGCAGACTAGCAAGAGAGTCCAGAGAAAAAAGTAGTAGAAAGTAAAAAAAATGCACCAAGCATAGTTAACACATTTTTAAAAATAAAAACATTTTATGGACAAGATGTAGAATCACCAATGGCCCACATAAATAGCCTCAAAAACTATTTTGCAATAAATGTGATGTCTGAAAATGTAAAATTGGTGGTGGCCATGAGTCATTTACAGGGCGAGACACAAGTATGGTGGGAATCCCTTTTCCAAAAACCAGAGGATTTTAAACAATAGTGAAAACTTATTGTAATGAGGACCACCAGGAGGCAGGAAAAATAGGGTAGCACAAGAAAGATACAAGGAAGAGGAGTGGTATATACCCTTCTTTAAGAAACAGATGGTACAGCCAAAGGCACAGATGGCATGTCAAATAAAAAACAAATCATCAAGATCATTCATAAAAAATTTTCCCAATACAGTGGGACACCTGTTGATCAGCACAGGATGCAGGACCATCAAACAGATGGTGAAAATAGGTGGGGTGAACATAAGGTGAGGGTGAACAAACTGTTAAATATGTTAACAAAACACTGAACCAAAAGGGTGAACTCCAACTTAAAACAATGATATTTACAGATAGTTCTGAAAATAAAAAAAAAGGATAAGGGATCCCCTGCTAAAAAATAAAGGAAAAGGAATACATATAATATCTCCATTACCAAGGAAAAAATTAGAAGTCAAGATAAATACAAGGGGGAAGAGCTTGATGTAAAGTAGAGAGACTGGTGTCAGAGCATAGAAAAACAACTTGATCACCATCACCTCAAACATCTTCAGCATATTCAAAAAGATAGTAGTAGACCATAAACTGGTTGAGTTTGAACCCTACAGATTATGGACATGCTTTAATAATAAACAAGATTGAATAGTGATTAGGACAAAGTTTTAGTATGTTGGGAAGAATAAGCTGAGTATCAGTGGTGATTGGGGAGGTGCATATGAAAGTAAGAGAAAATCATAGCCCAGAAATTCTTACACCTCATTAAGTATGGTAGTACCATTCTTAAATGATAATCAGGCTAATAGCAGCAGGTTTTTAGAAAAGAGAGAGGGCAGACCAAATCACCACAAGCAGATAAACCTCATAATGGATGAGCAATGCTCCAATGTGGTCAGCTTTGGGCTCCTTATCATGCACTTACATGAATATTGTATGCATACCATGAACATGGCAATATTCCTTGTTTGATGCATCATGTTAAGCTCCTAAACATAAGTTTCATAGCCACATACCACATAGATAGTCAGCAGATAAATAAAAAAAAAGAAGGGGAATAAATTAAGTAGTTAAAGTTTATTAAAAATAAAAACAAGGTTAAATACCCTATATTATTCTTGTCATTGACAACAGAGGTATTGCACTGTATTTGTTTTAGTACAAGTTGCATTGACAATTTAAATTCCCAAAAAAAAAGATAATACTTTTCTTTTAAATATCTGATTATATTTTATTTTTAGACAAAGTTATATATTTAAAAGAAGATATAAAGGAAATAATGAAATGTTACTTTAATTTTTGCTAAGATAAAATAAATTTTTAGCGCAAAATTAATTAGCAACACTTGAAAGCTAAAGTCACAGCATTCCATCGCTATCATCAAAGATGGCCACCAAAGGGGAAAAAAGATGACTTTGTGGAAAAATTACTTTAAATTTTGTCACAGTTAAAATGGTTAAACAGGATGTGCATGGCTCGCTAAAATCAGAGAGTATAAAAAGCAAATACATTGTGCATCATGAGTCTTGGATCTTCATTTTCTAATGAAAACAGTTTAATATAAAATTAATTTTTTATGAAGTTATAAAGATTGTGCAAAGTACTCTCAACAATGTATTGAATTGTCATAATACGTGTGAGTAGAAAAAGTTTATTTGCTAATGTTTCTTCTTTCCTGAAGTCTTAAAATGCTGAGACTGTAGCCATCACCTACTTAGGTCTTGAACCCCAAACTACCTACAAGCTGCAATAAGAGGATATAATGGATCCCTCCCAGAACAATAAAAAGGTATGGTAATCTACATGGTATTATAAATTGAACAATTCCACTTAGTAAGAGACATTATTTTGTAATTTAAATGATCACTTTCTTGAACTATAAAGATAGCAAATGCTGTGTTGTGTCAGACTATAAAAAAAATCTAAATCTTAGAAAACAGTAGTGTTTAATAGCCATTTGAATGTATTTGCTTTATACTGTTGTTCTTTATTTAGTTTTTAAAATAATCGTAATTATAATTTAATAAATCATAGGAATATAACTTGTGTTGTTGTCTATTTAAATTTGTTATTAATAGAATAAAAATTATTTAAATTCAACAATTATTACTTTACCAAATAAATTTTCCATGCTATATTAGAAAATACAATCCTTCGGGTATAGAAAACAATTTTATATTAGTAACTACTAAAGATTTCCGGATAGGTCAGTGGATTCTTGTATAGAATTCTGGTGCTTTTCAAATAAATTAAAAGCTGGTTATGTCCTCAACTATTATTCAAGTTTAATTGTGGTAAGTGAGTTGGGTAACCAGGAAAAATAATTGTGGTTGATAAAATTACTGGACATATTTCAATGAGGGAATTAGCAAATCGAATGTAATTTGGTCACTGAATATGAAGAACATAAATCATATAAACCCCTAAGATATGAATAAATGGTATAATATATCTTCAAGTTGCACATTTGATGCTAAATTATCATTCATTAGTTAGCCCAGGTCTTTATCTTTCACTCATCTTCATTACCATTATAAATTGATTCTACTTTATTTTACAAGTCAAACTTCTGCCCTCATAATTTTGACACCATTAATATGGATAAATAAATTAATGATTACAACTAATCATTTATTAACCAGGAATATAACTTATATATGCACACACACATATATAACTTCTAATTTTTTCTTGATATGATAGGTTAATTCATTAAGTCTGCCAAACGGAAACATAAAAAGTTATCTAAGTACAAACTTTCAATGTTTTATATTAATAATTGTTTCATATATACAAATTAAATTCTGTCTAAGGAATGGAATAATAATGGTGTCTTTTTACTAATAAGTTGAAAGCAAGTATAAACAGCAATAATAAAAAAAAAATTTACCCGCATTTGAAGATATGTAGATATTAATATATATTTAACAATAAAATTACTATTTCCATTCATTCTATAGAATTAATTAATTGTAACGCGCAATGATTTTCTAGGAAATTATTTTTGTTATTTTTCATTGTGCAATTTTTCTGAAAGTCACAAGTTTTTGTTGTTGTTTTTTTTCGTCTTTTTTTTTTTTTTTTTTAGTTAACTAAAACTAAATTCTTCCCAATATAAAAGTCAAAATTTTATGCAGATTATAAATTAGATATTAAAGTTGTCAGGTTAGACAATTTTTTTAACTTTAGGGCTAATAAAAACGCGAATAAATATGTTCAATTAATAATTTTATTTTATTTGTTTTTAAATCCCTGATTTTATAATAAATATTTATATCCAATATTTAAATTGCAGTGCAATCATGTGAATAAGTCAATGGAGCATAATTACAATAATAGACAAAAGCTATATGTTATAAATCTACATTCAATAAATTTTTATAGAAGACCAGCATATGTTATATATGAACATATATATATAATTCATATATTTGTTTGTATAGAAATACAAAACACTTAACCATTTTGTTCTCTCTCTCCCTCCCTCTCTTTCTCTCTCCCTCTCTCTGCCTCCCTCTCTCTGTCTATCTCCCCTTCTCTCTCCCTCCCTCCCTCTCTCTCTCCCCTTCTCTCTCCCTCCCTCCCTCTTTCTCTCCCTCTCTCTCCCTCTCTCTCTTTCCCTCTCCCTCCCTCTCTATCTCTTTCCCTCTCTCTCTCTCCCTCTTTCTCTGTCTCTCTCCCTCTCTCTCTTTCGCTCTCTCTGCCTTTCATTGTTTTAGATTTAAAATGGCCATCGTTATTATAGATGAGGTTTTGCTGTTTTTGTTTACAAAAATATTCTCTAAAAATTATTATTACTATTTGCTCATTTAGATTTAATTATTTATAGATTATTTTTAAAGTTTTATTTTACATGAAGAAATGTACATTGAGACTAAAATAATATATATATATTATAATTATGTGCACTTAACCATGCATAATATAATTTTAAATTGTAAGTTAACTTAACACCACAAAAAAACAGTCTAAATACTGTAAAGTAACGGAATAAAAGTAGTTTGTTTAAAGTAAATAAGATTCTCTTCATTAGTGATCATGGATAAAGGGGAAAAAAACTAAAATGGAGGAATAAAGAAAAGGAAAAGTAATTTATATTTAGTTTTAATCATATATGTTAAACTTGGTAAATAACAAAAAGTGTTTAAAACTATGAATATTTTACAAGTTATATGCTTAGTTATTTTACAAAAGGTATTAGGAATAAATAACCTTAGAGGGATTCAGAATTGTAGAAAAATAAAAGGATAATATAGATAGATAGATAGATAGATAGATAGATAGATAGATAGATAGATAGATAGATAGATAGATAGATAGATAGATAGATAGATAGATAGATAGATAGATAGATAGATAGATAGATAGATAGATAGATAGATAGATAGATAGATAGATAGATAGATAGATAGATAGATAGATAGATAGATAGATAGATAGATAGATAGATAGATAGATAGATAGATAGATAGATAGATAGATAGATAGATAGATAGATAGATAGATAGATAGATAGATAGATAGATAGATAGATAGATAGATAGATAGATAGATAGATAGATAGATAGATAGATAGATAGATAGATAGATAGATAGATAGATAGATAGATAGATAGATAGATAGATAGATAGATAGATAGATAGATAGATAGATAGATAGATAGATAGATAGATAGATAGATAGATAGATAGATAGATAGATAGATAGATAGATAGATAGATAGATAGATAGATAGATAGATAGATAGATAGATAGATAGATAGATAGATAGATAGATAGATAGATAGATAGATAGATAGATAGATAGATAGATAGATAGATAGATAGATAGATAGATAGATAGATAGATAGATAGATAGATAGATAGATAGATAGATAGATAGATAGATAGATAGATAGATAGATAGATAGATAGATAGATAGATAGATAGATAGATAGATAGATAGATAGATAGATAGATAGATAGATAGATAGATAGATAGATAGATAGATAGATAGATAGATAGATAGATAGATAGATAGATAGATAGATAGATAGATAGATAGATAGATAGATAGATAGATAGATAGATAGATAGATAGATAGATAGATAGATAGATAGATAGATAGATAGATAGATAGATAGATAGATAGATAGATAGATAGATAGATAGATAGATAGATAGATAGATAGATAGATAGATAGATAGATAGATAGATAGATAGATAGATAGATAGATAGATAGATAGATAGATAGATAGATAGATAGATAGATAGATAGTCAATAATGACTAAAATATAAATTTCTAAAAGTCTGAAATGAATTTTGGTACTTATAAAAAGTATTTTTTTTTGTATATTGGAATTAATTAAAATTGAATCTAAAATCAGATGTTAATTGAAAAACAGCTGTTTATTGTAATTATTGTATTAACCCTTTCAATGATTATTATTTAATTGGCCGAATGAGTTAAAAATCAAAACTTGTAATTGGCCAACTCACAACTTTAACAAAATCTATTGTTAAAATAGATCACTTTTAATAATATAAATACGTTAGTTTCGTTTGTAAAAAGTATATTACTGAATTCTCAGATTACGAAAGCAAACGAAAGTCTTTTCAAAAATAAAATTTGATTTATAATTTAAAAAATATTCAATTGCGGTGAAATAAAAGTAACCGCTATTCAACCAACCAAAAAAGATTGCTGACGCAATCTTTTTTTTTCACTTTAACGTACGATCAATATGTAGCAATAAATAAATAATTCTTGGTAATATCTTAACTATTTTTCTAAAATAATTTGATTTTAGTATTATTTTATCAATAATAATTTGTAATTCAATTCAAATATTGTTTAAAATGTTGTAAACATTCGTTTATCATTTTCGTAATAAAAATCAAAATGAACGTAACTTTTTACTTTTTGGCAGCCATTTCCCTTTCTGACAGAAGTGGGACAGCCAATAAGATTCAAGAAAAGTTGGTGAGGAGGTGGTGCTTTGGTTTTGTTTGACATATATGGTCATTTTTATTGATTTTTTTACTTGTAAAATAACTCTGAAGAGGGCACCATCTTACAGAACTTTTGATTTTCTTTCGAATGACATATCATATGTATACATGCGATAAAAAGTAGCTGATTTAGAGTGATGTCAAATCTTCTCATTTTTAGACGAGTCATGCATTTTAAGCATTAAAGTATAACAAAAAATCTAAAAGCAAAAATAAAATTAAAAAAGCAACAAGAAAGATAACCTGAGCTGCTAGTGATGGGGTAATGTGATGCTTTTATTAGGCATTAGTATGTATTCTGTTAGTTTAAAAGAGATACCAAAACTTTTATGAATGAAAAAATATTTTAGTGACTTATCTATTATGTAAAAAATGGAGGAGATTGTAGAGATATATGGTGATGTAAAAACCAGATTTGAAAAACAACTATATATACAATGCAAAAAGACTATATAAATAAAATGAAAATAGAGTAAATAAACATTTTCTTTTTTGAATCGTAAATCTGTTACATATAAGTTATTTATGTGCCCTTGCACCCAAGACCAGAAATCCAAAAAAAAAGCAATGTTATTTTTTAGTGATTTTATTAAAGCTGAATGGAACATGTGATACTAATTGTTTTAGTTTTAACACACACTTTTGCAGTTATCTTTAGTGCTTGCATTAATTTTAACCTTTTAACTGCTAATTATATTATTGGTTGTGCCAGCTAAAAATCAAAGCTTTTAATTGGCCAGCTCACAAACTGAAGACAAGTCAATTGTCAAAATATTTTCACCTTTAATATCATATTGACTTTATATTCGTTTATAAAAAGTATATTAATACATTGTCAGGTTATAAAAGTGAACGAAAGTTCTTTCAAAAATAAATTGCTATTTATTTATTATAAAATATTCAATTTCGGCAACATAAAAGCTATCATATAAACAAAGAGTTCGTGACGTAAATGTCTTTTACGTTATAGAAAAGTAAATATTTCTTTTTGCTAAATCTTAAATATTTTTACTAAAATCTTCAATATTTTTCGAAAATAATTTTGTTTTTTTAGTATTCTCTCTGAAAATGATTTGTAATTACTCAATATATACTTAATATTCTTTAAAATTATATTCGAAATGAAAACCTCAGCGTTTTTCTTTATTTTCTTTGATCAGGCGGTTTCTTTGTTCTTTCCAGCCAATCAGAATGTCTTTTTTGGCTGAGAGCTGGCTGACAGCCAATCACCGACAAGGTTCTTTCTTTGTTTAGTTTTAAATGCAGTTTTTTTTGATTTTTTACTTGTAAAATAATTCGGAAGAGGGCACCATCTTACAGAACTTTTAAAAACCTAATCAATAACTGTCAAACGAATATTCTAGCATTAAAACTAACGAAATTAGAGTGCATCAGCTGTTGACGAGAGGCCTCATAAGAGGCGGGAAAAGGGTTAATGGCCAAATATGGAATTAAAATTATATTCATTTATTAATTTATGAAATTTTAGGATTTCAGTATTGTACGGTAAAACCTACTACCAACAAACTGACAATAATTTAACAATATTAGTGATTGGTAGTTTTTTTGTTCTTTTTGCATGATGGCATTTGCAAAAACTTATAAGAGTATTCATTTTTGGTTTAGATTTTAAAAATAAAAATATACATTTTCTGTAGTTTGTTTACATATTTATATTTATTTTGCAAAATATTCGTGTAATATTTATTTTTTAGAATAACAACCAGTTGTAATTCGATTCAGATTTTGACAAGTCAAGAAAAATCGACAATGTACAGTTGCAACTTGTAATTCGCTAAAAAAGAATGCATTCATATTGACTGTAGAAGATTATCATTTTTTTAATAATTATGAATAGAATTTTAAATTTTAAATTAAAATTTCATTAGTTTTAAATAATGTGAACAATTATTCATTCATACTTTAGAAATTGAAACAAAACAAATCAATTTCTCTTAATTTAATATTTTTCATTGGTTATATAGTAAGCATCCAATAAGAAACAAGGTATTATTTTTATTACATATTTCAATTTAACATCTTTTTGTTATATTTACAAAGTTTAAATAACCTTTTTAAGAATAATTTTTATTTGTAAATGCACATTTCTAGAAAATAATTTGAAATTTCTAAAAATATAATAAAGAATGAAGTTAAATTTGATCAAATAAAATGTTGAAAACTTAATCCAACCAGCCATTAGAGGCTATCAAAAATAAATGAATAAATAAAAGGCTAGCATTGGTTAGACCAAATTTCTGAAAATGGGGAAGGAAAAGCTATAATTATTAAATCCTATTTTCACAATGTTTATAATAATCATAGTTAAAATATCTTGCAAAAACAATCAGTGTTGAGCATACTTTTTGAGTTATTCGCTTTCTCCATTCAACATCACTTCAACTTCATATATATATATATATGTGTGTGTATGTATATGTGTATTATAAGTATAATCATGTGACAAAAGTAGTGTGATACTTCTCATATACTTTTATGAATATTAACCTGCCTGCTTTTAAAGAGGAAGTTACCAGAAGCATAAATATCTGCAAATTGATACAATAAAAATCAGTCATTTTAAATGAAGAAAACTATATATAATGTTCAACCCAATCTATTTCTATTCTAAACATAATAGTTTGGGAGAAAAAAAATTAATCATCAGTGGTACTATAGCCAAAAACTATATATATATTGTTAAAAGGAGGTTGCCTTGACAACAATTTGAAATTGTTGATTGTTAATGATATTGGGATTGTCTAAGTGATGACTGGTTTTTAATGATATATATATATATACATACACAAAATATAACTGTCAAATGCACTAATCAAAGGCCTAAAGAAATAATTTTTATATTTGCCTATTAAATTTTTGCATATTGTTTATTATATCATTCATAAAATTAAGAATGCTATTTTTTATGCTTTATATATGATAACTTATTCTTTTAGGAAAATTGAAGCTGAAAATTTTTTTATTTAATTAATTAACCCATTTTTATTAATTGTAAATAAATAATAAAATATTTTATTTTTTTAATAGAAGTAATAATGTGAAAGGCTAAAAACATTTGACAGATATGCTTTAAAAATGCTTATGTGACAGCCAATCAGATGTAATACTGACTGCATGTGGAACTCTTAATTTTAAAACTTAGCTTTGTATTTTTTTTTACTTATTTAAAATCATATTTCTTTATTAAACACATATTTGGTCACATGCACATACAGTAATAAAATACATTCATAGTGTAAAATTTGAGATATATATTATTTAGATATTTTTATTTATGGAGTTCACATGGAAATATAATAAAGTGAAGTAATTATCCAGCCATGACACCCAAATGGAATTTATAATATACATTAAACACACAAATACTTTAAACATATTTATATGAGATATAAAAAACTTATTAAGATTTACTTCATATTATTATTATTTGGATAAATTCAAACCCAGTCATCACAAACCTAAGAACTATTCATTTAAAACAAATGTTGTTTAAATACAATAAAATGTACCCTTTGATTTCATGCTGCATCAATGCCTGTTCCCCAAATATACACATGCACCTTCACCCTATAATCACACACTGATTACATATTGATGGTTACAATATATTATCCAATTTGTTTAAGTAGGTAAATTCGCATAATTATCAATGTTAAATTATCTTGTAGATTTTTTTTCTTTATAATTACATCCCACATGGGTCTCTCTAAATCTGTTATGTTTTATTACATATTTTAATTCTTTGTTTTATTAATTGAGACCAAACTATCTAATATTCATATTTTTTCCTCTCATTCAGTCAATTAAACACCAGAATCTATGTAAATAATTTAACTGTCTTCTTTCAAAAAATATTTTTTCTCAGTTTGTTATCAATTTAGATAATTATTCTAGAAAATGTTCTTTATAGTTTAATAGAAATAAAACTTTAACTTGATTACAGATAACAAATTATCTTCTGTCTGCACAGTTCTTCCCAAAAGATTATGAGCCTCTCAATACAGATTGTTTTAAATGTTAATATTTTCAATACAAAATTGTTAACTAGACTCAATTAAAAAATCTTTAATTACCTTTTTCTTAAAGGGTTTGTTGCCATGACACCAATTCTGGAGTTCAAGACCCATAAATGATGACCAGTACTGACATTTCCAAATTCAAACTTTTCATAAAATTAAATTAAATTTTTAATACAAAAAAATTTTAATATACTTTTCAAAGTCTATTTCTCTGTCCAAAAAAATGTTTCTTAACGTTCTCTTCTTGCACCATTTTTCTGACAGCTTTTTTTGTTTTCACAAGATTTAAGCTTTAATAAATATTCATGCTTGTCACAGGATCCCATTTTGCACACAATTGTTAATCCGGTTGTTGTTTTTATCATTAGATAAATTAATTGGTTCTGTACAAAATTAACATGAAAAAAGCTAATGTTTTATAGTATTAAAAATATGCAAAATAAATTCAGAATATAATGAATTCTTATTATTCTATTTTCATTTCTTATTTACTAAGAACAATGAATTAAATAACAAGATTAATGAATTTATACTTGCAATTACATAAGATTAGTACTATTACTCCCAGAGATACACTCCCATCAATACAATATAGATTCATTAAGGATAT
This sequence comes from Epiperipatus broadwayi, assembly GCA_028023455.1. Lineage (NCBI taxonomy): Eukaryota > Metazoa > Onychophora > Udeonychophora > Euonychophora > Peripatidae > Epiperipatus > Epiperipatus broadwayi. The sequence continues at coordinate 19,359 of JAQFVV010007263.1, read as the reverse complement.
CTGTATTTTTATATTGGACTATTTCCATCATCTAATACGTGTGTTGAATTAACAATTTTTCTAAAGACATTCAACACACATATTAGATGATGGAAATAATCCAATATAAAAATACAGCTAGAACACCATCATCATAAATCTTCAAAAAAATCATTAAGAGTATGTTTGATTGTTCCTAGGTGTAAATAAGATCTTATTTATTTCTTAAAAAATCGTGCATTGGGAATCCTAAAATATAACTAATTTTGAGAATCTAAAAGGATGAATAGCAATTCTAGCATTTAGTAACAGATATCTAAATAAAAAAGAACTATAAATATTTTGAATGTCTAGACTTTTTCAAAATGTTGCCAAAAAGAGTTAATATTGATATAAAAAATATTATTATGAACAAGGATGGTTATAAAAAAAAATACAATTTTTGAAAGTGTAAACCAACAATTATGGTTTTAAAAGAAAAGTTGTTTGAACAATAAGGAAGAAAGATAGAATTATTAAAAAGAAATAGTGTGATATTATGAAATGTGTGGAAGAGTTTTATAAAGAATTATATTATTATAAAGTCTAAGTAAATGAATTATCTCCTATAAATATTACATTTTCTGAATGGTCAAGTATTTTAAATGAAATTAAGTCTATGAAGGAAAAAGCTCCAGGAAATAATAAAATTATTATTGATATTGTATAAAAATACAGGTGAAGAAATAGAAAAATTATTAATAAAGCTATATAACAAGTGAATAAATGATAAAAATTTATAATGTACCTGGCAGAATGATGTAATAATGTTGATATTAATCTTTTCTCTTATCGCATTTATTAAATAAGAGGTTATTACATCAATGTTGATATTTTAAAAAAAATGATAAAAAAGATACAGTAAAGCTGCAAACTACACTGTAACAATATACATGCTGTCAATTATAAATGTGAAAAAAATGTAGACAAAAAAACAAAAATGTACATAAGCAAAAAAAATATCAAAAGTTATATATTCAATACATTTTGTGATACACAAGTAATCATTTTTTTTATTAGAGAGCAATGTATGCATTCACATTTAAAAAAAAAATGTAAATAAATTTTACAATATATCAGCATCCACTTTTCCATTTCAGAACACTGTATATGATTATATTTATTAATAAATACATTTTAATCTTCATTTATTGTTCTTTCTGAATTTTTTATACACCACTTCATGGAATAAAATGTTTTCTATGTGTAATACTAAATGTTTTACAAAATCTAAGAATATACTTGAAGTTGATACTGGCTTAGAACAATAGAGAGATCATAGTTTTTTAATAACAAGTCTAATGTATTTAATTATGATGAACGTCAGACATTTCACTATTTTATTTTAAAAATGAAAATATGGTACAGTAAGATTTGTTCTTATTTCTAAGTTTTCAGTGAATTAATGAATGAATGTACACTCAGAAAAATATATGTATGTGTGTACCTTTCATTTTTAAAAATTTTGTTTATACAACATTCATACTATATATATATATGGGGGGGGAATTTTAATATTAAACTAATAAACAAGATAAACTTTAAGATTAATGATTGTTTGGGATCATTTTACTATGAAACCTGTAGATTTATAGAAACATTATTAAAAGATGTTCTTGGATTTGGAAAATATACTATTAATTCATCGTTTGATTTTGTAAAGAAAATTCAAAATATTAATATTAATAATAATGATAGTATTTGTACATTTGATATATGTGAGATGTACGGTTCAATAGATAGATTAAAATCTATAAAAATTATATTAGATGCTTTAAGGTTAAAAAAGTTGATGTTAAAAAAGTAAAATTTGTAAATGATGTATTATATTTTATTGATAAAAATATATATGCTATATTTAATGAAAATTATTATAAAATGGATTATGGATGGCCTATGGGACTTCCTGTAGTTTCACAAATATGTAGTTTTGTGGTATCAAGATATGAAGATATAATTCTTAATACTAATATATATTGCCAAGGTATTAAAATTTATTACAGGTATGTTGATGATGTTTTCGTTTGTGGAAGTTTAGATATTATAAATGTATTATTCAATGAATTAAATAGTTTAGAAGGTTTAAAATGGAGTAAATCTTTTGAAGAAAAAGTCAATTCAGTATTTAGATATTAAAGTTACACGTAATAAAAATAAATTAGATTATTGTATGGTAATAAAAGATATTGAAAAAGAGGATATATTCCTTGGTATTCAAATGTGCCAATTGCACATAAATTATCCAGTTTAAAATCATTTTTATTTAGGAATAATAAATTATGTAAATATAGTTCTGATAAAATAAGTAACATAAATGTATTTATTATGGATTTGTTAAATGTTGGATATGATCATAAATTAATTTATAATATTGTTACTAAGTTTAATAATAATAGAAATATTTTAGATGCTATAGATATTGATAAAATAAAATATACTTGGATATCAATACCATTTATTTGTAATGAACAGGTTAAATTTATAAAAAGATATATAAAAATATATGTCGAGTTGCATTTTATACTACTCCTAATTTAAATAGATTAATAAATAATTCAAAAAATAGGTGTGGTATTTTAAATCAAAGTTGTGCAATATATAAATGGCTATGTTTTTGTGGAAAGGCATATATTGGGGAATCTCGATGTACATTGGAGAAAAGATCAAGGGAGCATTTGTTATTATATAAACGAGTGCAAAAATCAAGACAAGAGAATGTTAGAAATGATGATGTATCACCATCAGTATTTTTTGATCATAATGTAACATGTAATTATGGTTTTGATTTTGATTTTAATAAAGTTAAAATTCTGTGTATTGAAAGAAATAATAATAAACGCAAAATTAAAGAAGCTATGTTAATAAAAAGTGAAAAGCAACAGTTGATAAATAGACAGACAGCCAATATAAAAATTAATGAATTGTGGGAAAATTGATGTATGACGTATTGCTTTTGTTTACATTTGTAACGGTTTTTTCTAATACAATTTGAGTCTAGTTGACAACGACTACATAGATAGTTGAAAGTACTTCTATTAAATTGGTATATATTTGTTTAAAATATTGTTACTGTATTAATTATTGTATTGTTTTGAATAATTATATATATTTTATTATAATTGGAATACAGACAAGATGAAAATAAATAACACTGAAGTATATATATATATATATATATATATATATAAACTTCAGTGTTATTTATTTTCATGTGTTGAAAAGTACTGTATATTTGCACTTCAATAAACAATAATATTCTATTCTAATCAAAGATTGTCAACAAAACATAAACTAATGTATGCAATGTATGGACTGCAATATGATAGGGGTTTAAAACAAAATATAATGGATATCATAGCTTAACTATATTCAAAATTACAGACCCATCAGTCTTCCATCATTTCTATACAAAATCCTTACTAAGATAATTACAATTCATCAAAAGAAAACTTCTGATTTTAACCAATGAAAAAAACAGGTTCGATTTGAAAGCAGAGTTTACATATTAGATCACATTCAAAAATTGTGAAAAGTTATGGAAAAGAGAATATCAATTGCCATTCTGTGTTTATAGATTATGAAATGACATTTGATTCTACAAACATTTTCACAATAAAAATAAGATTTGGAATATCAAAAGATAAATTAGAATATTATATTTTGATTTTTTTTATCAAAGTGCGACAGTGCAGTACTCAACCACATAGTGATATTAAGCAAATTAACATTATAATATTAATATTATCTATGTTCTTTATTATTTTATACAATGCTTTTTAAAACCCACTTGACAGTTTCGATTGCCCCAGCAATTTTCTTCAGAACTTCTACTTATATTCCCAAATCTTTGGAAATATAAATAGAAGTTCTGAAAAAGATTGCTAGGGCAATTGAAGCTGTCAATAGCGGGTTGTAAAAAGGCATTGTAGAAAATAATAAAAAACATAGATGATATTAATATTATATGGATTTGACAATGCAATAATGAAGACAAATTTACATTAATAAGAGTTATGATAGAGTAACTGTATACTTCCAAAACATTTTGCAATAGTTTTACAAGAAATATCTTATGAATTAAAATGGAAAGCTAAAGAAATAAATATAAATGGAAATTACTTAAGTGATCTAGATTTTTCAGATGATGTCATTGTTTTTGAAAATCATATTTCAGATCTTCATGAATTGTTGCAAGAGTTGGAAATACTAAAAAGACTAAAATTAAATTGAGAGACTGCAAAACTCTCGTGCTCATCACTATCTGACAGCCAATCAGATCGTAAATACAAGACAGCAAATTTAACAAGAATAGGGCAGTCCACTCTATTCTTTACTTGTTTTTCTATATATCCAAGTCAGTCTAAAGTACTTAGATCTAAAAGCAAGAATATTAAATATCTTCACACTTAACTCACTGAGTTTAAATTACAAACATACAGCGTGAAATCCTACGATTTACTATGCAGTAGTTTTTAGATGTTATAACATATAGTAACATATGTAAATAATATTTATTTTTATAAAGCACAAACAGTATTGAAATTAAATTGAGAGACTGCAAAACTCTCGCGCTCATTGCTATCTGACAGCCAATCAGATCGCAAATACAAGACAGAGAATTTAACAGGAATAGGGTGGTCCACCCTATTTTTTACTTGTCTTTTGACTGGCTTCAATATATAGAAAGACAAGTAAAGAATAGGGTGGACCACCCTATTCTTATTAAATTATCTGTCTTGTATTTATGATCTGATTGGCTGTCAGATAGTGATGAGCACGAGAGTTTTGCAGTCTCTCAATTTAATTTCAATACTGTTTGCCCTTTATAAAAATAAATATTATTTAAAAAGACTAAAGTAATTCAATGGAATTTTTCAAAAGAAAAAAATAGTTTATAACTACAAATACTTCATCAATATTGATGGAAATGTAATAGATAAAATTAATCATAGGATTACACTTGGATGGAAAGCTTTTGATTGAAAAGCTTCATATTAAAAGGAAATACAGGAAAGTTTTTAATTATACATCTTTTAGTTTTTACTTATGGATCTTGGACAATTAGCAAAAAAACAATGCAAAGAGTTTAGATCACTCAATAAAGTATGGGTGTTAGGTGTGACAGGGAGAAATTTACAATGAATCATTAACATTCTCAAAGAAAAAAAATTGTCTTAAATACAGCTGATTTGGAAATATTGCTAGAAAAAATGATAATTGATAATTGTCATTGCAATCCAAAAGATTGTAAAAGATATAGAAAGAGGACATGTGAGATGGATGGATGAAATAAAGTATTTTATGTAATATGAGAAAAAAAATGCTAGAATCAAAAAAAAATTGGATTAAATTTTGGAAACTTTTATTTCGAAGTTATTCCATCAAGATTAATTTAAAATGTATGATAATAATGATGTATTATATAAAAATTCAAGTGTTGGCATTTAAAACCAAATATTCGAATTTTCTATTTAAAATAAATATATCTGTTTTATCTACTAATGCTTTTCTTTCCAATAAAAAAAAAATTTGCAAACATAGATCAAATTTGCTTTCTAAGCAGTAGAGAAAACAAGGCCTTAATCTATTTCCTTGCACACTTACTGTTAAATAATCTGCTCTTTGACTTTTTTCAAAATTACATTCTTGACAGTCTAAATAGATATTATGTACAGAGATAGCTTCTTTTAATTTTACGATTATAACCTACAGATGTTTTTTGACATTTTGCTTTTCTTTTAATTATACTAATTCCTCTAAAAAAAATACAATGCAATAAAATAAAAAATAAAAACAAAGCTTGTGAATTGTTTTATATGTATGCACAGGGGTTACCACATGCAGATGTGCAGGTTGTGTGGTGCACAAAGGTCCTTCATCGTGAGAGCATTAAGATACCAAGATAATAAATAAAATTTATATGGAAATAAAAATGTTTAGATTTTTTAATTATTTCCTCATTAAAAATATGTTAAGGTATAAACATTTGTTATTTAAATGTAAGAAGAATACTTCTTTGCTCAAACCTATCTGTGACAATTACCCTAAGCTTGAATGTCTAGGCATTAGCTATAATATACTACAGATATACTCTTATCATTATGCTAAGTTGAACAGGCAGACATCATTTTGTCATGATAATTAATAAAACTGATATGTAAATGTTTACATTTCCAAATAATTTTACTCTTAGAAGCACATTCTGATCTTTTAATATTTATTATTTAAATTTAATAGGAATATTTGTTTACTATAAACTCATCAACACTCCTTTAACACTTTAAGCAAATAATTTTATTTATTTAACAGTTTTGACTGTACTAGCAGTCTTCGTCAGATCTACAACATAAAAAAATTAGATAAATATTATATCAATACAACCAAAATTATTATTCTTCATATTCTCATATAAAATTATAATAAACCAAAATAATATAAAGCAAAAACAACTCAGTCCAAAACCTTTCAACCAAAATTTCCCCATATCTTTTAAAAAAAAACCAAAACAAAAACTAAACTATAAAAAATAATAACAATAAATTTTTAATAATAAAATTATAAAAATTTCTTTAAAATCATTTTTAAATTATTTTTTAAGATTACTTAAACTAAATGTGACAACTAACTGCTCACCTCAAAATATATTTCATAAATACTCAACTATTGAACAAAACTGAACAGGTCAATATTCTTTTGTCACTGCAGTTAATAAAATTTATATCTAAATAAAAATGTTTAAATATAACCAGCCATTTTTATTTAACTAACCTAATTTATATAAAATGTAACACATTATTACTGATAACTTATTTAAAAATAAAACTTATTTTTAAAATATTGTCTTATAATTAGAGTAATTCTGAATATGATCAAATTCTCTTTATTATTAATATTTTACAGAGTTTAAATGTGTTGCGCAATTTGAAGTAGTGGTAGAATGAACCTCTGAAATGTAAGGTATGCTGTGTTGTGTTGTACCAAAGTTTTTTATTAATGTTATTTTTCTTTTCTTTTTTTATTATGTTACATTATCCTTCTGCACATTTTACTAAATAACTTTTTATATTTTTAATAATGATATCTGCTTTTATGTGCAGTATTATCTTTTACATGTTTTACTCAACAGCTTTTTCTAGGATATATTCTTTAACTGAAACTCATAATTGATTTATAATCCACACTACAGTTCAAATATATGAAAAACAGAATGAGTAAAAAATTTAATTTTTAAAATTATATTATGTCAAGCCAAATTATTTAATTTTTAACAAATTTCATGATATTATTTAATTCAAATTTCTACATGATTGCACTATCAACAAAGTCTAAAAAATGTATCTAGTAGAACAAATTAAATGTTTAATTTGTTTTTTAGTTATCCAGCATAACCTACAAATAAACAAAATAAAGTTCTGGGCATTTTAATTGCTCCTAAAAATATATTGAATAAATAATCAAAATATGAAAATTTAAAGTTTGATTCCTTAAATAAATCCTAGCTAAATTCCTAATTGTCAAACTATATAATAAAGTTTAATATGTATATAATAGGACTTAGTAATAAGTGCTAAAATATATAATATTATAGTAAAAAAATTTATTATTGAACAAAAACACATGTAAACAAGTTTTGTGTCAGGGAGATTCTGATTTAAAAATAATGAATGAATTTTGAAAACAAAGAACTTTCTTTTTAACAAGATTAATGGAATGTAAAGGTTATATCAGTTGTGTTATTTGAGATTGATCTAGTTTGGTGGTCCTAATAAAATATAAACAATGTTAATATAAAAATTTTAAATACCAGACTATATATATATATATAATAAATTATAGTTTAGTGTAAATATTTTATTATTGAAGGAATATAATTTTGTTAATAGAAAATGTGAATAAGTTTATACATGAGAGAATTACAATTGTTTTTCAAACAAACAATTACTTTTAAAGAATTAATGACTTTCTGATTAAAGTTGATCTAAATATTGATTTAAAAAATAATGGAAACAATCCAGGTGTCATCTCTCTTTGCTCATTGCTATGCAGGATGAAACTCTGAAGTGAAGGATTCCAAAGAATCATATTCTGGATGTACCTAATATTTTAATAACCATGTAAGTTGCTTATATATTATATAATTACTTATATTATATCAGAACTGACCCAAGAAGAGGCAGGAAAAAGTCCAATGGTTTTATGGGTAAGCATGGTGGTAATTCTTTTAAATATAATAAACACACTTAGATATTTAAAAACATATTTTATTTGAAGGCAATTTTTCTATCTCTACTAGCAATTTTCCAGGATTGTCCAAAAAATAATCTATTAACTTTTGAAAGAAAAAATTAAAAATTTCAAATTTATTAAATAAATATTTTTGTTTTAAGCTATTATTTAATTATTGTTTAAAAATTATATTTTTAAATGTTAATTTGTTTTATTTTAGCTTGTGTTTATTTTATAGGAATAAATGAATAAAGGTATTTACCAAACACACTAAATGACTAAAGCATATTTTTAAATTTTTTTTATGAAACACTGGGAAAAAATGTCTTTTAATTGACAAAATTTATTTCAAACAATGGGGGAAGGAGTGCTAAAATTTATCTTGCACAAATGCACATTTTACTCATACAATAGTGATGTGTATGCACCAATAAATGATAGTTTTTTTTTTTATTATCAGCACCACTGATATTATTAGTTAAAAACATTAAAGGGGGGAAATAATTCATTTTGTTTCTATTATATGACTATACTTTATACAAATTAATGTTTTTATATTTTATAATGGTTATTAATATTATATATCCTTTGTCTGAATGTTATAACAAATAATTATCCTGTGTTAAATATCACATTTATGAAGATTTTTTTTAGTATTAGCAAAACCATCACTTTAAAACTAAACAAAAACACTCTTTGTTGAATTCATTAACATATTCTACTATGTTTTTTTTTTTACTTATTATTTATTCTTTTCTTAAAATCTGATTAAAGAGTACTTTAGCAACTTGATTATTACCCATAAATTACAATATTAACAAATCCTTTCAGTTTTATTTTTGTATATCTTATGTGGAGCTCGCTTCATTTGCTCTTCATAAATCTGCATTCAAAGCATGTCTTTTTACTTATATTTGAATTCTCAAATGCATGATATCCTTTTATCAATACAAAATGTCAATGTCTGGCATCTTAATTTCCTTGCATCACAATTCATGCTTCATTACCCTCCCTCCTTTGCATTCATTATTAATTTTATTTCCCAATTTATCTAAATAATTTTTGGAGTCCTTAAAATGATTTTTAAATAATAATATTTATTTAAATCGTTCATATTTATTTTTTTTTATTAAAAAACACATTTTTTTTTATCTTTTTTTTTTTTTTTTGACTTTGCTTTACATAATTTAACCCCCATTTTCTTATCCACTTTTATATAACGCTTCGAAGTATTTTCTTATATTAGCTGAGAAGTCAGCGCAGCTGTCTTGCAAGCAAGCAGTTGATTGCAGATGGTTGTTGTGGGTTCACTTCCCGGACGATGCTATGACATATGGGAAAAAAGAAAGAAAAGATCTAATAAAATATATAACTTTTCATCATTTATTAACTCCTCCTAATTCTTCTATTGCTAACTCCTTTTGTTTTAAAAATAATAAAAATAATATGACATTTTCTCCTTAACTCAGCATCAACATCTTTTTTAACTCTAGTTGATTCTACATTTACTAATTAATAAATATGACAGTTATTTTCATACAATGACCTAATCATGTTCATTAATGTTCCATTGATTCTCCAATTTAATAACACTGTCATAAGCCTTTTTAAGCTAATTTCTATCACTTGTATAATCATTATGCTAATCAGATTTAAATCTTATTTTATCTTTCCCTTTGATATTCTTTTCGATTAATTAAATTACTTTTGTCAATCATTATATAAACAAGTATTTTATTGATTAGTGAAGTTATCCAACTGGTCTACAATTAATTAAACTTCCTTAATCTTTAAAATTACTTTTAAATGACTAATTCATTTTTGTATTTTTCTAACAACTGGATATTCTGGTTACTGTATTAAAAAATTAAGACATTCAATCTTGTGCATTATATATTGCCATTTCTTTATCAAATATATGTATATATATAAATTTTCATGGATCAAAGATGAATTCATAGTATTATTATATGAAAGCTCCCAGAAATAATATTATGAATTTATATATATATATATATATATATATATATATATATATATATTGAATAGGATACTATACTTTTCCAATATCTATATATCCATATTGAAGCAGTCAATTATAGATTAAGATTGAGCTTCATAGTTCCATCTACTAACCTGTATTCTAACTCTATATCCCATCCCACTCCTTTTGTCATGTATATATATTTTATGTATATATTTGAGATACGAGCCTAAGTTAATAAAATTTTAACGTTTCAATAACATGTTTTTTTAATTATTATTAATTCTTTTTTATTAATTATTAGTAATTTTTATATTCAAGTACATTCAAATATATATATATATATATATATATATTTGTTAGTAATTTTTATATTCAAGTACATTCAAATATATATATATATAGGAGCAAAAACTTACTAACAAAATATTGATTTTTTAAATATTTTATTATATATCATTTTCTAAACTTTTTCATTTTAAATTGTTTGTTTTTTCTATTAAACTCTATATTTTATAAAATCCAAGATGGAAGATGCAACCGTATTGTCCAAAAATAATTAAAGGATTGGAAACACTATTGTTTTAATCTAGGGAAGGTATTTTTAATTAAAGTTTTTACTTAAAATGGGGATTAAGATTAACGATTTTCTTTTGTTATAAACATTTTTTTTCAAATCTATTTCTAATCTGGAAATAGATTTGAATTTATTTTTGGAATATTATCTTACAGTTGCATCTTTCAAAAACAATGAACAAAGGAAACTTAAGATTTTAGATCAGAGATTATATTTTAAGCTAAAACTATGTAATTAAAAGTATTCCAGAAATACTTGAGCAGAGTATAAAATGGCCATATTTTAAATCACTAACAGATAGGCTACTATTGAGAGAACTGTATTATTAACATATTAATCATCATTATGAAATTGAAAATGATGTAGAAGTAAGTCCACCACCCTTCTTGGCCCTGTTGGATCATCATCTTCCACAGCCGTACCATTCTGCTGCCCAAGAGTGAAGTAAAAACCCGACCTAAGAACTTTAGTATGCTAATGCAAGCTTGCCATCACATAAGAACTGCCATGCACAAGCTGGACTTTTTAATATGGACTTTTAAAATGGTGCAAGGTAAATTATTTCACACCACCACCATTAAAACTAAATCTAACTTCCCTAATTAATCTCGAATTCTACTATCATGATTTCTCATGTATTATTTAAATTTGCATTTTTTTTAAATATGTACATGTAATTTGCTCATAAATAATTTCTATAAATTTAATCCTATCTCATATGCTCTAACCTTCCTTAACTTTGGTGCAGCCATTTATTTATAGTTATTTATTACTTGATTTTATATATATGCTTTTATTATTATTATTATGCCAATCTCAAGCAATCTGACAAGTTGAATTTCTAAAATCTTTTCTTTCCTTTTAAGTAAATCTCCGTGAATTAACGTCCCCTTGCAATGTAATGCATTATTAATTAATACACTCGCCAGATTGTTTTACTAGCCAACATTTTACTTATATTTTAATATAAAAAATGTATTTTTTTAACTCTGGATTTTCTACCCAGAGTGAATCCAGAACTCAGGCTAATTAATGCTCTGAAACTTATTTATTTTATAAATATTATTTATCCAATTCTGAAAAGGTGACTTATTATTTGTTTTCTATATAACTGCTAGTCTTTTTTATATATTCTTAAAATATCAAATACAGTACTTAAATATTCCAGTTATTATAAAATCAATGAAGGTGGGATTGATTTGTTTTAAATAGCAGAAAAAAAGGGGGTCAAATCTTAACATATATTTTATCCAATGAAATCTAAATCTCTCTCTCTCTCTCTATAAATATATATATATATATATATATATATATATTCTAGTCGCAAAGCAAATTAATTATATAAATTATGGCATACAAACAAGCATCATTTATTTTAAAGCAGTAAACTTACTCAATGTCATTAGTGACATTTATCATTACTGTGTTACTGACATTTGGCCTATCTTCATATATATAATATGCGCTTCTTAATCTGGGTGTTGTGACAAGTTCGAACCCATAGATTTCTTCTCAAGCCTTGTCCTGTGTATAGTTAATCTTCCCAGGACCATTTATGTCATATAAAAAGGTCTCTGTTGGTGATTTCCTAAGTCTGGGACACGCTATGCCTATCCACTTTTTTCATAAAAAAGGGCCTGCATGTCGATGATGTCCACGGCATGCCAATCTACTTCGTCTATCATCCAGAAACATGACTTTTCCTGTTATTTCTTGGCTAATTATGTCAGCACCACAAACTTCTTTATATTATTTCTTTTGCTTCATGACCCAGTTTTAATGCTCTAATATTAAAATTGCACTCTGCTTAAAAAATATATAAATGCCAAATACTTCTAGTTTTATTAATTAAATTTATTTCAGGCTTATACAATCCCACTGTCAGAACTTATTTCTGTAGTTAAGAGTATCTATTTGCCTTGGGGAGAAATAAGTGTTCCTCTTACCAGTGCTAATTAAAAGAAGTTTCATTAAGTATTTTGTCATATAATCAAATATGTTTTAAAATGTATTTTATTTATTTTCATGACCATAATGGCATGAAAATAGTGTGTATTATATCTGTAATGAATCTCAGAACACTCCCTGAAGTAATAATGTTAGTCACCGTAATTCAGAACTGTAAATCAAAGTGTTAATAGCAATTTTATGTAAGTTTTTTCTAATAATCGATGGGCATCTTAATATTGGACACCAAACATGTGTGCTTATTTACAATATATTATTTAGCTAATAAAGAGCATATGAGAAATAATAAAATAATAATGTGAATGACACTATGTAATCATCTAACGCTTGCTCATTCATGCTTTATGCAATCAATTTATAAATGTATGTAAATAATTTGTCATTATATTAAACTAATATTTATTGCTTAACTTGTTGAGTAGTTCAAATTCCTTTTCTCTATTTCCAGACATATAGCTAGGCGTATATATATATATATATATATATATATATATATATATATATGTATATATATATATATAAGTTAAGTCATAGAATAGATGTTTCATTGTCTTCTCTGCTTTGCTAGTGGACTGGATTTAAAATTAATTCTCATGTGCCATCATTGTTATTTATCCATTAGTTATTTGATCTGGGGCTTATAGAGTGGGTTTGAATCCAGGCTGGTCCCTAACCTAAATCTCAGGCTGGACTGGGTTCAAAGTACAATTTGTGACTTTCAGCTCATGTTCAATGGATAAACATGTTTTGACCAATACAATATAAACTTTTTATAACCCAAGTTCTACAGGGTATTAACCAACATATAATTAATCTCTACATTTACATTTTGATTACCTTTAGAAGCAGATATATGCCTGGTCAATAACAGTAGAATAACTAAATCATATCTTTAAACAAGTAAGTCTCTAGTGCATTACTTGGAAGAACAGATTATTTTTCCTGGTAATTCAAATCCTGGGAATAAAGTATATATTTTTAGAAAAACAACTGTATTTCTTATTGTAACTAGTATAATCTTTTTAACATTTGAGACAGCTTTTATTTTTCTTAGGTATCAAGAAAATGTTTCTCTGAATGCACTGTCTCAACGTTATTACTTTTTACTTGAAATAAATTTTCTCTGTACTAATATAGGAAGCTCTCGAAGTGTATTAACATTCATTTATCCTGGTAATAATAATAAAAATAGCTGAAGTTGCTGAGGTAGAAGTTTTAAAATATCATTTAATGACACAAATAAAATTATAAATTTCTAAACTGATTCTTTTACATAATCATATTAAATATTAATAGTACATACAATTGTTAATAAATACTAATGCCAATTAGATTAATACAAAATATAATAGTAATTTCTGATATCAATAGCAATAATAAAGTTCTTTTGATAGATATTACAGTTCAGTTTTATTTAATTCTTTGATAGTTGATATAATTAGACTTAACTATGACTTAAATAAAGAAAAATGTAACACTTATTTTATCACAGATGTCTTTTTTAGTCGAGAATAAAATATTATGACCATGGATATTAAAGTTTCTCATATCCAATTCTTGTGGCTATAATTTATTGCCCAAGTTGTTAGATGTAAACTGGCTGGGATACTCATTCTAATATAGGCAAGTCAAGTGGAATCAATGCTTTGTTGGAGCAGTAAAATCAGAAAATGGCATTGATGGATACACTTAAGAATTTAGCAATGCATTTTGTTTTTTCTCCTATATAGGTGTCAGTTTCTCTTAGTTAAAGCATTTGTTTTATATACTTTGAATCTATTTTTATGGGTTCTCAACTTAAAAATCAAGCAATAGTTACTGCAACTATTTGCTTTTTTTGTCTTTTTTTATTACTCTATTATAATTTCCATGTCCCTGTAGCACTCTTTATATACTCCTCACCAGTCTCCTACATGTGCACTTTATCACATCTTTTTTCTTTATTTTTCTAAGAATTTAATCCCAAGCAATAATTATATTCATAGGTGTTTCATTATAGTTATTTTCTATAATATTTAGAATATAAACAGATGAATTTTTTTAAATATAGTACACCTCTGAAACTTTTTTCCTTAATAATTTTAAAGTTAAATTAATCTTTTAATTATGCTTATTGTGGTCTGACATTCTAATATACCATATTTAATTGGAAAGAGTTATCTTGAGATATAACCAACTTCTGCTTTTGCTAATCATATGTAATTAGATTAAACATATTTTTTAACTACACATAAATATTTTTTTTCTATTTGAGTGGTTAAAAGAATATTTCTCCCACTTATTAATAAAAATATAATATATGTATATGTTTTGTCTTTCTTTCAGCAACCCCCATTTCTTTTACTGAATGTCAATACATTGTATCATGTTAATGGTACAATATATTGTCACAATCATATTTGTACATTCATGCAACAAAATCCAGAGTTCTGGCAAATTATACCAAGGCTGATCTAGATGAGGGTTGAGACCTCAAATCTGATCACACCTCAGCTCCTCCACCAACCCTCCATAACTTACTACCCTATGAATGATATATATGAGGCTACACTCAGAGTTTCTTAGTTCGCGTGCCAGCAGTAACAAAGGGTGAAACAAGTGACTCGGGGAATATTAACTAAATTACTAATATTTTAAATACACACACACACGTCTATGGCTGGCAAGATAATGCATATCTTAATAACTAATACTATATTAAGAATTTAACTAAGATTTGGAATGGATTATGAATGATATACAACACAGTGGTTATAATTTAATATATTTTAATTAATAATATAAATTAAATAAACAAGAGTGCTTTGAAGAACACACACAGATGTAAACAATGATGAGCCAGTTTGAAAACAGTATCTCATCTGATTCACTATACTTCAAATGAGTTTATTACAATTTTAATAATCTACAGTTTCTAATCATGCCTTAATTTTACTACACCTGACCTATTAGGTTTACGATGATTAAGTCAGTGAAAGAATGATGATTTATCATCATACCATTTAATAAAAGTTCATTTAATAACATGATGAGCTGCAAAATGCTCTCTATGCAGATTATATATTTGCAAAATCAGATTACAAGTTTAGATCAATGCTGAAATATTACATTATGGAGGGATAAACTGGAGCTTTGTAGTATGACTTCAGATACTACATCATTATATATATATTACAAGAGATGTGTGCATCTCAAATGTGTAGTTACTCAGGGAATTCAGTACTAAGTACTCAACTCCTGTGGACTGTATGACTTTCTGCAAATAAATTGAATGTATAGTTTGGTGATTGGAGCAACTTATAAAAACAATCTGGACCCTCATGATCTAATTCTAAAGAAGATCTGTCCAAACTAAGTAGATGGGGTGTCCATTAAAACCAGAAGCTCATTCATATAAGAAACATACAGGAAGGTGTAAATGCATGTATGTGCTTCCTAAAAGTATGCAAAATTCTATAGTTTTATTCCATGAAACTACCATCCACCAATTTATAATTAGCATTCTTAAACATGCTAAAAGGGATATTTAAAGTAAACTGTTTTATTAATAAATTGTCACAGTTTATAATATAACTCAAAAGAGGACTAAAGCATATCTGGGACTTAAGCAATATGTACAATATGCTTTATAACTCATTCTTGCATTTATTAACTAATTACTTTATTAACTTGCAAACCTAATTCTAATGACAATAATAATAAAAATAATAAGCTAAACATAGTAGCTTAATGAATATATCTAGGTTTTCAGAGTAGAGATTTATATGTGTGTGCTAAAAAGCAACATTACTTAATTATGAGAGAGCATCTAATCATCTTCCCCTCAAACTTTATTCCTAGAATCAATCTTTATTTTGAACTGGGAATAGCATGAATTATAAAATAGACATATATAAAACAAATAAGGAAGACATGACTGCAGATTTGCATTAACAAAATAATAACTGAATAAGTTATTATTTAACAAGCATTTAGAGTTTTAGAAAGAAATAGGCAAGTTTACAGATATTAATTTTAGCAGGATTTTAAATCATATTTTACAGTTTAAATCAGTTTTAATTATTAAAACGTTATAGTTTAGAAGTTTGTGCACATTATAAATGAGTAGCTAGCTTAATTTTTAGAGAATTTATTAGAGTTATTTTAAAGAGATCTGCAGGAAAAATTGTTACTGCATCTTCTTTGTTGAGTCTTCTCTATAGCTGATCACCATCATTCTCATCTGGGCTGATCCATCCTGATGTCTTCTTAGCAGTTTTAACTTATCTCCCCATTACTTTCATTTCCACAGTTCAATCTCTTGAAAAGAGAGCCAGCAAAGGTAGAGCCTTACCAACCAAACTCCAGATGACTGGCAGCAATTACACATCAAATATAAAAAATGAACAAAAGTGAACCAGCCTACTGAAATTATAGCAAAGAAATTGGTAACTCAAGTGTTCCGTTTGTAACATTCCCCAAAGTTTTCATCAATAATTTAAAAAAACATAAAATAAAGCATTTGGTCATTTCTTTGGCTAAAACAATAATGGGCAATCGGGTCACTCCTTACTCTTAGTTTTATTTTTAAAATACATTAAAATTTTGATTCCAAGTTTGATTAATTGCTTGCAGACAGTTTTCTAAGAATTACAACTGTTTATAAAAACAGATAACTTTATTTTAAAAGAATTTAAATTTGTAAACATTTTCTTATATATGTGTGTGGGACCACAACAGGAATTGAAATTTATATACAAATGCATTTAAATAGAGAGTTTTTAACTAAGAATAATGCAAATTTCAATTAATTTACAAGAGTTGTAATGCTTTTCAATCTATTGCATTATGCTTCTTTCACATATATATGTAGGTAATTACACACATATAACAATTTTCACACAATTTAATTTAAATTATATCATTTTATTAATTTTAAATTTATAATTGTGTATACATTATATGCATACAAACATTAATATGGGTATTAAATGTACACACCTATACAAGTACATGCACATACACATAAATATATGGTATTTCATATAAATAAATTATTAGAAGCTTACATATGTAAACTGGGATGTAATTGAACTAGGAAAAATAATACTACTGTGGAACATAGTAGGTACAATGGGATGGTGACTAAATAATACTGTTTCAATATATATATTATAATGTTTTCTGTATTTCTAGGCCTCTACACGCATTATAAATGCGTGAGTTGATCAAGTTATGCAAAAGAAAAATAAATGTTCATTTATTTTATTAAAAAAAAAGAAGAACGTTTCATTATTATTCCAAAACATAACTATCTTTCCTGATCAGCTCGGCCTAGAATTATTACTAAGTACAATCGTGAGCTGACTCAGTTTTTAATTTCTACATGAGGGCGCCAGAGTCGTTAGACCCACTGAGTCGGCGTCAAACATATTGTAACTCGTAAACTAATAATTATACGATCTGGGTTAAAATTCCCATTAAGTAGAAGATATTCCCTTTGACTTAATTAAGAAAAATAAATCTATTTAGCAAAGGTAATTTGTATACTAATTTGATTCTAAATAATCAAAACTTAAATATAATAACTCTAAATTTATACACGTACAATGAAAGTATGTTAATAACAAAGATTTAATATTTATGATAAATGAAAAATTATAATGTTGGGACGTATTGTGCATAACAAATTTAATAATTTGATTCAAATATTGAAGCAATAGTTAGTTTGTGTCTTATTTTTCCGTGGTACTGTTTCATTTACTACTCCGTTTGCAAATCTTTAGATCACAAAATTATGGGATAAACATTTCATTAAAATCTCAGTTCATAAAGCTTTATATAAAGTTATGGCCATTAACTTACCGGTAAGTTTATATTTAAATAGGTCATTGATCCTCCGACGTCCAATTCAGTCAGTGGGTAGTCCACAGTAGTTGTTTTTTTAGTTGCACTTCTTCCAAATCTCCGATCAAATTTAGGTAGAGTCAGATGACGATCTAGGTGACTTTTCTCGAGAGAAAGTGTCGGCAAATGATAGAGTTCTACTCACTCATGATGAGCGATTTCAGTTCGTATCTAAGTGGACACATTTTATTAATATTTTTTTTTTGTTTAAAAAAAATACGAAGCACTTCAAATTGCTCAACACTCTCTGGAACGACAAGACAAAAGACACTTTTCAAATCTGTCGGCTCCTTTTATATTCCCAGATTCTTTTTAGAAGTTCTGCGCATATTCCTTTTTTACCTTTTGTTCTATTTTATAAACTTCTACATTATTCTCCTTTTTTTTATTACAAAGTCTGTTTTCTCATTAAGAATTTCTGCCATTTTTAATTACTATCAGAAAGTCGGACTTTCTGATAACAATCTTTTACCTTTGGAATTTTCTTTCACTATTTGAATCAATTATTCAGTATGCACTTTCCAACATTGAATTTATTTTAGTTAACTTATATTTAAAAAAAAATTAAACTTTCACTGTACGTTTTTCTTAAAACAACATTATATTACAAAAATAAAATTAAAGATCGGGTTCTCTCTTTTTTTATTTAAATGATACACAATATTAAATAGTAATTTGTACCCTGTATATAAATAAATGG